>JAWZYV010014826.1:0-71235 GCA_038373885.1 Cheiracanthium punctorium | reverse complement strand
AATAAACCTATTTGAAATTTTTGGTGAATTTACTCCCGCATAGCAACATTTTAATGAGTTGAGCCAGGAAATTTAACTTTGCGACAAAGGGTAAACTTAACTGCAACTAATTATATAATGAAATAAATGAAATAGATCATAATGCATTGTTTTGTATCACAAATATATTTTAATTTTTATCGTTAACTTAAAATATTTTCTAATATTTGTAGCACTCACCAGAAAATTTAAATATGACGTCAAAGCTTCAGTGGTCAGATGCCGCAGGTATTTTTTTTCGGTGCGAACAGCCCACCTAGATCGTTAACCGATTTTTGTAGTGTTCCCGTCTAGACACCATCTACTACCTTTTCCTGAAGAAGGGTTGTGATCTTTGAGAGGGTCGCCGGTTTTGCAAGGTCTTCTGCAAATAAAATAATTACAAAAGAAGAATTTATACAGAAAAACTATGAATCTGGTTGTTTATTATCATTTTATCTAATTTATCATTGCTTAAATTTATCTGTGGAACAACTGATAAATTTTTATTGAGAAATTGAAATTGCAGTCATTATTTCCAGACAAATTTTTAGTTTAATCAAACTTAAGCAATAATAAATTTCATACATTTATGATAAACAACCAGAATTTTAATTTTTTTTTCCACAAAAATTTTTGTTTTACGGTTGAGCTAGATCCGTGAAGTCACTTACATGGATACCACACATAACTAAAATTAGAAACCGCTGCTGCCAAAAAGATTGCACCTATACTTTATTCTAAAAAACTCAGCAAGCAAAACAAAACCCTCATTCATAAAACAATGATAAGGCCTACCGCAACTTAAGCAGCCCCCGTATGGGCTTTTGCAGCTAAATCGCACATGAGATCCCTGCAAGCTAAACAAGGTACAATACTTAGAAAAGTCCATAAAGGAAACCATTTCCTAAAAACGCTGCGATTCAAAATGACCTGGCCATTGAGCCGATTAAACACACAATCCACAGAGTTGCTATCAACTTTTACGATAGCATATCCAGCATCAATAACGACATTCTAGCCGAACTTCCGGATTACGACTTTCGTGATCCATCTAACAGCAAAAGACCTAAGGCGGTTCTCGCCTAATACTCTCCTTATCTTGACATTCTTGATCCTCAACAATAACGTACTTCAAACTGCGGCATACTCAACCTCCACCATTACTTGTACTTGAATACTCTCTATCATCACTTGCCCTTTGACGGTACTTACTTCAAACATTCTGACAACTTGGAATTAAGTTTTTAAAAAAATCTTCCCTTACTTAAATACTTAACATCTAATTGGCCGGACTGTTCATGCAGATCACTTCTTACTGTACTTGACTGATATTCATCTCAACCCGCCATGCTTGGGGACTCGTTGCAAGACTGAAAATACCCTACGAAGTTCTTACATACTGGAGTTAAATGCCTAGTGCCCAGGGCACTCCCACAAAAGCCTATCATCAGTCAGTCAGTCTAGTTCCGTGAAGATTTAGTGAAACTAGTAAATCTTCACGAAGGTGGAAAGGGCCCCAGTTTGTCTAAACTCAATTTTGCTGTCATTTACATTGTTTCACATATTTTTTTTTTTTTTTGAGATGAACAGATCTAATTTTTCTATTATTTTTTGTAAATAGCCCATTTTCGCTTCTCATGTTTTCAAGGCAAATCTACACTAGAGCCATTCAGAGCCCTTGACCTTAACACTTTGGCCATCTACCCCTGTTTAGCGTCTGACACTCAGTCATTGGTGGGCTACAGCAAAAGAATTGTCTGTTTATGTATGATTATATGAATGTGTCCAACTTTTTTAATGGCACTATATTTTATATCGCAGATGTTTATCACTAGATCTGCTAAAACTGTTCTTATATTCGAAAACCGGTACATAATTTAAAGAATGCATAAATACGTGCATTTTCTCGGTCAGATGTGAAATTTCGAAAGCATGTTACGTCGGCTTAACCTCATAACGCTTTTATTTTACAATTTGAATTCCCTCACAATATTGTACAATTTGAATACTCACAATTTGAATTCTGAAACGATCAAGATTTATGACTGCAAAAGCAGTACAATTACATTGATGAAAATCAATATTGAGCACTCAGTCAGGAATGATATAGATCGTTTGATGGTCCAGCACTTGAACTGTGAGTTTAGAAGATCAAGCAGAATACACATTTATAATGTTTAGAACCGATCTTTCATGAATGTGCTCAATTTAGGTGTTTTGTTTGCGAAACGTTTTCTGTTTTCAGATGCATGTAAATTGATTACACATGTTGTTCAACTCTCTTAGAACTGAGAAAAGACATATTTTGAAATTTATCTCTAAAATGGTGTAACGATAATTATGATTTCTTCATTTGTTATGATAGCTTCTTAAAAGATATCTAAATATTAAAATATCAAGGTATGCTTTCCATGTATGGCAAAGCCAAAGTGTGGATTTATGTTTTGGGTCACTATAAATTCTAATGAAAGTTCGTGCATCAGCTACTACAACATTTATTGAAAATATTCATTCAAAAAAATTATTAACTCAGTAGAACGCAACATATTGCTGAATTATTTTTACCTATTTCTACCTGTTTATTTTATGATTAGAAAATTTATTTTCGAGTCCCTAAAGTAAAGTGTCAGTTTAAGTTTCTCTTAAATAATTCCTTTATTATCTTCCTTATTATTTTTAAACGCTAAAATATTTGAAGTACTGTTGGTATTAAGGTTAACGAATGCTTTATACCACGCATAAATACATAGCCACCAATTTATACGGTTTATCCATACATTTAGTCAACCAGCACCCTTTTCCCAACCACCATTAATGACTGACTGACTGCAGTCAGCCAGTCATTAATGATGGGGTTAATAGGGGGTTTTTAATGGAGCACCTTGAGCAACAGCTTTTATCTCCAGTGTGAAATTGAAGTGTGTATTTGATATCATGAGTAGAAGGCCCAAAAAGTCCTGGGCAAAATTCAGTCGAGTCAGCATACCAGATGCAGACAGTTGGAAAAAGCATCTTGATCGTCGATCGAAGCAAGACAGCAAAAAAAGGGCGAGCAGCGAAGCTGCGAGACAAATGGAGACTGACCCGTCCTCCCCCGTGAAAGCACGGTCTTCATTGGACGGGTTGCTCAGTCACGACCACGTGCAAAAAAAGATGTTGAATGTAAACAAAGTCAGGCGATCCAAAACAAAGTTTGGAAATTTGAAAAGAGTGGCCTTCGATGTTGAAGATGGAAAAGTCAGGGTATGGCCATGTAGATCTCCAGGAAAAAATGAAGAAAAAAGGTCCAATTCATCGTAGGAGCGAGTGACGCGGGGCGATGATGATTCGATGACAAAACCAGATGAAAACTGCGGCAGGAACCCAACGTCGCCCTGTAAAGGGAGCCACGTCCGCAAAGTGAAGAATCTCCATCCACTGAATAAGCCCTGCCACGGCAGTTCGAGCCGAAATTCGGAGGGGGATCTGGTGGCATTCTTACATGTGTATAGACGGATTCATCACTAATCCAAACATTTCAGGGGGGTATATCCGATTCCCCCCCTGGCACGCATTGCCATCGTTGGCCTCGGCTGCCGACCCGCAGATGACCGACCACAGTCCAGTAGTAGAGTCCTCGATCTTCATAAGCCTCACACCATTCGGTCCTCGGTCCGGTGATTCAACCAGTGTGTGAAAATGTAGTAAAAACTACAGCTTGATGTTCAGCTTTCAGTCCGGCGGCGACGTTGTAGAAAATCAGTTAGGTTTAATTGATAAGTCAGACTGTGGTTAGTCGATTCGAGCCACCTTTCAGGCGCGAGTTCGCAGAAAGCAGCCGCACCCCATAGACCCCGGCAAGCATCCGCACGCGTACCCGTCAGGCAGCTCTCCTCTCCCAGAGCCACTTGGAACAGCGTTGTCTGGGGCTTCCACACCTAGTGGTACCCATCATTGATGATAATTAAATCTATTTTAATTTATTAAAAATCTTTTAAAAAAGAGTGGTGTGTAATCTTCCGGAAAAAAAAAAACGTACAAATTCGTAGATGTGTAGATAGTACTTCTCAAAAATTTATATCGACAAATTTGTTGACAAGTACTATTGTTTACGTGTGCTAGTTTACAAAGTTTTTGTTCAGTTTACATTCTAACACCAGTTTTAGTTGAAATGGAAAACTAATGTACCAATATATGTTTTGACTAGTGCACTTTGGAAGAGTTTATTCTATTTAATTCTGTATTTGCTTAACACATTTATGCCCAGGCAGTTTGAATGGCTTCCGTCAATCTTTAGCGCCAGAGTAATAGATAAGAATCATCTACATGAACAAGTGATCATGTTAAAACATAAAAAATTGTGCCTCAAAAATGAGAATTTACAGCATCATTTATCATACGACTTGCATATGGTATGCAATTCATTTCTGCTTCGAGACTATTTACAAAAGCAGCGGATATGATCTTCTTTCTCTTTTCCGGAAAAGTCAAGGTAAGCCTAGACAGATTCACACCTGTAACCATTGAATTCAATTTATCCTCTTTAATTTTCGAATATTTTTCCGTTACAGTATATGCATTCAAGTATTTACTTTCCGGTTCTTTAGTTGATGGCATGAAATCCATCACAATATTACCTAATATTCCATAATACCCTGCACGCCATCTAGGAAAAGAAACCTTTAAACTAATGGGCAAAACATCGTCAGCTAAATAATAACTAGTGCAACAAACTAGTGTACATTATGCGTAGCATGAGTGTTCAAGTCACGTGCATAGCAGATTAAAACGTTTTAAAACTGAAAAAAATCTCTTAAAAATCACAAAACACACTGTTTAACAGCGAGTGGTTCGACAACAACAAGCTGTTAACTCACACTGCATTGAAACATGGGAATCTTTCTTGAGTATAGTTCATGGTATTCCCACGTGTCAACAGCGCCTACAGAGCCGAAGCCTGGTTATTCCATATTTCCCGACTATTACATAAGACCCTGCTCTCCTCTATACGAGAACATTCTGAAGTTTATTTTTCTGATCAATACAAAACTTAGTTGAAGGCTATTGAGAGATACCGCGTTAAATTAATGCGTAAAGTAACTTACCTCATAACATACATAAATATTAGATAAATATCTTTGCAAAATTGTAATTAATATCAATTAAAGTTCGCATATTGACCTGAAATGAGAACCTGGAATCGATACAGCAAATGTGGACTCAGTTATAATTAGGTGTTGCCCCTTATTCGTGGATTATAGATTTATCTCATCGGAATTTTTACATACTTAACTTCATAATAGTTTTCCCCCAATTATTCGAAGATTATAAATGATCCTAGGAATGTTTCATATTCTTTTAATTAATCTTTGAATTCTGCTGTTTTATTAAAAGGGGAATAATATTGCGTGTATAGGAATCAACTGATAGTGTAAAATGCATTTTTAACTGAGATTGCCTTCAGTAGTAAATACGTGATAAGAAACCAAACTTCAATTTTTTACAGTAAAAAGTAATTATTAAAATTCTGTTACCAAATTTTTAACAGTTTTCAGCTTTGAAATCGGATATCTCCGACATTTAGCTAAAAAACCCACCAGCACTTTTACTTTCAGTAAGATTTCAACAGTTTGACATTAGCTACCAGCTCTTCCGATTATAATGGAAAATTTTCTACTACAAATCTATGTATACATAAATACACTAACGAAAACCTTCGTGTACCTTTAGCAGAACATTACGCGAACGGATGAGCGTGAAATTCGGCACAGTTAAAGTTCAAATTGAGGTGGTTGTGCGAATGTTAAAATTTTTTTTTGTAATATGCTAATGCACAGTAAAAAATTTGGAGAAGTAAATTGGCGAGCAATATTTAGCGTCAAGTCTGATGATGGTTCCATTGTTGTGCCCATTTTAAAATTACAGCATAGGGTTATAGTATTCCAACAAAATTTGCAAGAAAATGAAATTGCTCGCCAGTTTAGTGAAAATATTATCGAAACACAGCAGCAATCAATAGGAGATGAAAATAATATTACATTATTAATGAGGTGTATGGAAATATTTCCGACAAAACATACTCTCGGATAACATATTGAAGTCAGTTATTTCAGCCCTTAAAAAATGATGATTGTACTTTTGTTAATACTGATATACTTCATCGAATACATTAGAGAACCGAGAACATATCATAGCTACGATAAAATAATTTGCCATGTTGACAGTAAAATCAATAATTACCCAGTAGAGTTTTTGAATTCTTTGACTGTTAATGGTTTGGATAATTTTCAGTCAGCCGATGAAAAGCCAAATAATTCAAACTTGCGTCAATTGCCAACAAACCTAATGAATGAGTTCTTTAATACGGATTTCTATATTTTGGAATTTAATTTTAATTCCATATGTTTTTCCCATTTCCATATTTTTTACAAACTATTAATTCAATAAACATATAAATTTCTTTTTAGTATATTGATAGTTTTATACATTGTAATTTGTATATAAGTACTTTTTTTGTAGATTGATTACCATTTCGGCTTTGTTTTGGGGAACGACGATGTTTTTTACAAGTAGTTTTTTAATGTCGCCAAGACAAAATTGTTGGCGGGATTTAAGCCCGGCTACTCGAAAAGTACCATAGTTTGCAACCTCATATGTTAGAGTTGAAAGTTAATTGCATAGTTTTACTGATCAGAACCGAAAGGTACCATAGTTTACCACCACATCTGTTAGTGTTGAAAGTTCACAAGCAGTAGGAAATTTTGGATTCCAAATAAACTGATAATTCGAAATAAATCCCACGTACAGTATATTCCGGTGTTATTTTACCTTTCACTTATCTCTCAAAAGAAACGATTTTCCAGTTATACCAGCATTTGCGATGACAGTAAGTCTCAAGGACAAATATTTAAAAAAAATTGAATATTATCGAGGCACCCAGCTTTTAGAGATGGCCAATTGTACTTCGTAGAAAAGTTGTGTTCGATCATTCCATGGTTTGAGATTTTATATTAATTTTTTATTTAAATTTTATGTACTTTGAAAAAGACAGTCGTAGCCTGTGTAAACGTAAACTGTGTAGCCTTGACGAAACCTGGGCAGTATAGTAATAAAGTAAATGAATAATAAAATAAACAGGGAAATGTAAAAAAAAAGCATTGCCGCTTTCTAAATATGGCTTAGACAAAGTTATGCCTCATCCAGTTATACCTATCGTTCACTTTTCGAATAACTGGAAAATTAATGCATAATGACGTATTTGTACACGCTCGCAGCTGATGTAATAGAACAGAATGAAAAAACGTTATAAGCAATGATTATAGAGGTATAAACAATGATTACATAGAAGTTTAATATATTGACCACTAGTGGTGTGACCACTGGGTGACCACATTTCTAATAATTTTAATTTCCTGCGACTGCGAATTCTCTTTCAAGAGTGCATGGGAGCGCAGCTCCCTCAACTCCGCTCATAAAAGTTATATTAACTGGGACTGAGAAAAACTAACCTCCCGAAAACTTAAATAGAGATTACAGAAAAAATTTCCCTTGACTGACTGACTGAAAATAATTTTACAGGAGTATCTAGCGAAAATAGCCTAACCTCCAGACTGAGTTAAGAGTAATTGATCTACTTTTAGTGAGACGTATGATCGAAAAGAGTGCAGAAAACTGCACAAATAGACAGGGAAAAATCTCCATGAGAAAACTCAGTGCAAGTCAGATAAACATCAGAAAAATGTCAAATGGTCAAAAAAAAGGGAAAACCGGCCCGTCTTTTAATTATTTACCGTGTGCATGTAGGTCGAAAATGGAAAATCGGTTAAAGCTGTTTGACTGCCTTCTGAATTCCTCAAGTGACATGTCAACCTCATCTTCTCTGGTCTCTTCGCTTTCCATCTTTTTTTTCTGAAATTCAGAAAGCTATTCACACAATCAGCGAGTGGGAGTTCTACTATAGCTGACAACTTACACGTTTTTCTTGCAGTAGAGATGGCCAATGATTCGATGAGTCGAATCAGTGATTCGAATCTTGGTACTGAGTGGCTCAGTCTTTACACTCACTCTCTACTGATTCGAATCTCAAGCCCTCAACTGTGGGGAAATACATTCCAAGTTCGAAGGGAAGGAAAACTTATTTTCCCTTTGCCGTTCCCAGAGATTTTCCCTTACTCTTTCAACTCTTTTCGACTCTTTACGACTCTGAGTCGATAGATGATTTGAAACAGCAAATGAGTGGGTGTGGGTGAGTTGGTCACTGAGTTGGTGCAGCAACGAATCTTTACTGATTCAGTGTTTCGCTCTGTTTCGGTGATTGTATACGATCGTTGAGATTCGTTAGTTTTTCGAATCTTCTATCGACTCAGAGTCGAAAGGAGTCGAAAAGAGTTGAAAGGATGTTTCATTTAATTGGAGGTTTTTTTCGAATCTTCTATCGACTCAGAGTCGAAAGAGTCGAAAAGAGTTGAAAGGATGTTTCATTTAATTGAAGTTTTTTTTTCGAATCTTTGGTGTTTCATTTCTTGGTTGGTGGTCGGATTTAAAGTTTCATCTGTCTGTGGGTGTGGAGTGGGTCGAACATCGTTTGCTTTTGGCGGGGGGCATAGGCGTTACTTCCTAAGGGCAAGAGGGGTCAATCCCCCCCCGAAAAAAAAATTAAGAAAATTCAAGTATCAGAGCTATTTATAATAACGATATTTTCTACAATCGGAAACATTTTGTCACCCCATCCAAATATTACATGCCAATTAACGCCAATGCTCGTGGAAGAGCGGGGGGTGTCTCAAAGTTGTTTAAACCTTTTTCCCTCGGGGGTACTCCCTCCTTCCAACTTGTCTGGCTGGTTTAATATTTGTTTAAAATTTTTTTGAAACATTCCTTTTCTACTTTTAACTTCAATATATGTCCCCCTGCCCCCACCCTCAAGAAAACGGAACGTTAAGTTTACATGGTGGCAGGTTTTCATGTGAAGGGAAATAGAATGAAATAAAGTTAGGATTGTGCTTGTCACTTTTAATGAAGGATACAGGGGCGGTATTAAGCGCTCTCACAAAAGGACTTTGTAGTAAGCAAAATAACATTTCGCTTTATTGCTGCAGATTTCGTTTAAGATATTTTTTTTACCTTGTTTGTCGTTTAAGGGGAATTATTTTATTTTCTTTCGTAATTCAGAGAAATACAAAATAGGGTCTAAAGCAGTGGCGTAGTTAGTGTTATTGACAGTGGCGTAGCCAGGATTTTATTTCGGGGTGGGCTGGGTATCAAATTTAAAGATAAAGTTCAATTGTAAGCTAAGTAAAGGGTCCCATTTTTTGGGGGGGGGCAGCAGCCCCTCAGTAGGACTGGGCCAAAAATCGATAAATATCGACATATCGGTTTTATTTCAACATCAAATATCCGATATTCCCATTTTCATTTCAGTGAAATCTCGAATTCGATAAAGGTCAAAAATACAGGCCGGCCAGGGGCGTAGCCAGAAATTTTTCATGGGGGGGGGGTTATGACTACTGCAACTCATATATATGTATACGTGTGTATGATAATGTAGTGAAGAATATACATTTTGTATGGCAAAAAATTCCTCATGGGGGTTATGACCCCCCTAACCCCCCCCCTTGGCTACGCCTCTGAGGCCGGCGATAAGAAAATCCTGAGATCAATACCAGCTTGTGATGCTTTTGCTACTGCTTTCTCTCCGTTGATGACGATGCCGGATCGCGGAAAAAACAGCTCCATGGTTTATTAGTCTAATTACCATAATTAATTAACGTATATCTCGGAACCTATCCACCGGAGCGCGTTTTTATTGATTCTCGACCCCCCCTAGACTCAACACCCCATCGATACTTAAAATTTCGAATGCTTTGACACCAAACTTAACCTTTTAATCTTACAGGCCCAGGGGGTCATACGAAGCTCCCCTATATTTTCAATTTGGGCATTTTAAACACTAGCCTCCTCCGGCGGCATCTCCAAAGTCTGGAAACCATCCCAGAGCCAATTTCTACATGTTTGCAGTCCTTTTAAGCCTCAATCATGGTTAATTAGTCTAATTACCATAATTAGTTAACGTATATCTCGGAAACTATCCATCGGAGCGCGTTTTTATTGATTCTCGACCCCCCCTAGACGTACACCCCCATCGATACATTTTTGTATGGCAAAAAATTCCTCCTTAAATGGGGGGTAATGACCCCCTAACCCCCCCCCCCTCTTGGCACGCCTCTGAGGCCGGCGGACGATAAGAAATCCTACCTGAGATAAATAATCAGCTTGTGATGACTTTTTTTGCTACTGCTTTCTCTCCGTTGATGACGATGGCCGGATCGCGGAAAAAATAAAAAACGCTCCATGGTTTATTTAGTCTATTTACCATAATTAATTAACGTATATCTCGGAACCTATCCACCGGAGCGCGTTTTTA
Source organism: Cheiracanthium punctorium (assembly GCA_038373885.1). Lineage (NCBI taxonomy): Eukaryota > Metazoa > Arthropoda > Arachnida > Araneae > Cheiracanthiidae > Cheiracanthium > Cheiracanthium punctorium. The sequence goes on along the minus strand of JAWZYV010014826.1, from coordinate 60,812 downwards.
TTGATTCTCGACCCCCCTAGACTCAACACCCCACCGATACTTAAAATTTCGAATGCTTTGACACCAAACTTAACCTTTTAATCTTACAGGCCCAGGGGGTCATACGAAGCTCCCCTATATTTTCAATTTGGGCATTTTAAACACTAGCCTCCTCCAGCGGCATCTCCAAAGTCTGGAAACCATCCCAGAGCCAATTTCTACATGTTTGCAGTCCTTTTAAGCCTCAATCATGGTTAATTAGTCTAATTACCATAATTAATTAACGTATATCTCGGAAACTATCCATCGGAGCGCGTTTTTATTGATTCTCGACCCCCCCCTCGACGTAAACCCCCATCGATACATAAAATTTCGAATACTTTGACACCGAACTTAACCTTTTAATCTTACAGGCCCAGGGGGTCATACGAAGCTCCCCTGTATTTTCATTTCTGGCAGTTTAAACACTAGTTTTACTGGAGCAAGGAGAGAGAGATGCTAACTGCCCGAGAACTCAGCGGAGAAGAAACCCGATGAATGGGTGAAGGGTGTTTATATAGTACGGCTTTCGACGCAGAGAGAGGGAAAATTTCTTTAGTTGTTTTATTGATTCAAGATTCGAATCACTGATTCGAATCATCGAAGTAGTGAGTGAGTCGAGATTCGAATCAGTAAAATGAGTCGAACCGCCCATCTCTTTCTTGTAGTGTTGAGAAGCTCCAAACGGTCTTATTTTATTCAAGATTTTTAATTAAATGTAAAACATTATAAAATTGTGGTGGTTAATCTTCCAAAATATAAAAGTGTAAAAGTTGGTAGTTAAGAGTGCTTCATAATTTCATTTCAAAACTAAATATAAGTTCTTAATATCCCTCTAAATCCTTTTATAAACAACGAAATCTGAATTGTATGCTTGAAACATTCCCAGAGAAATATTGGAAAATATCTATCTTTACACAAAGTCTAAGTAAGATTTCTAATGCATCTGCAGTCTGAATAGTCAATTTATATAAATTTTCTAGGATCTGAGAAAGCTTTTCGCAAACAAAGCATCTAAATTATAAATTAAGGCAGACGCTTTCATTTCAGAATGAAGTATAAATGGACATTTTGCTTAATTTTAAAACGGACATTTCAGAATTGCTCTGTCAAACGAGAAACCTCCTTATTCTTGTTTAAGTGTTAGTTATCGATTTTTATCGATAAAGTTTTGTACTGCTTTTACTATAATAGCTCTTGGTAGTTCTAAAATAGAGCTAATCCGGAAAAGCTAAAAATATGCTTGATGGCACTGTTGTTAATATAGTACTTGAAAATTTCATCTCAGATCGGAATAATTCCCACGTGTAAACTTATCCCATACATTTAGAAAGTGTTTAATTACAGTGAATAATGTGCAAAATGTTACAATGAACGCAGGCAATGGAAACATTGCTAGAAATACAACTTATTAACACACATCTGTTTAATTACAGTGAATAATGTGCAAAATGTTACAATGAACGCAGGCAATGGAAACATTGCTAGAAATACAACTTATTAACACACATCTTATCTAACCAAATTAATTTTAGAGAACATGGGTAAACAGTGGTCTGTCGTTAGAGAATATACCACTTAATGAAATGAATATTTTTGGAGAACTTCTTAGTAATGGCTAACCTAACACGATTAGAAATTTTGCTATTTTTTTAATCAAACAATTATTTACCGAAAGTGGTTGATTATATTCTGTAAAGGGTCGAACCAATGCCTATAAGAATAGGATTCAGCAAGACTTTAGTGTCTTCAACAAGATTGCCAGATTGGCTTATTTTAATCAAATTGATGAACTCGGACTTAAAAATAGATTGTCTATCAACTCTGCTTTGACCGTTCACCGCTGTAATTTATTTCATGTAATATTAAAATAATAAACATATAAACATATTCATTTGGCCATTTAAAAAGCCAATCTGGCAACCCTGTCTTCAATGTGATAATGAAGTGATTAAAATTTTTTTTAAAGATTTATGGAGGAGTAAGCGAATCCTTTGGGAAACTATGGATTCAAAATAAACAATGTTTCATAACGACCAGTGAGAATATAAATTAGACATCCAAAAAGCTAACTCTTCATAAACAAAATTTTAACCACATCATTTTTTAACGAAAGACGGTTAGTTATGCTGACTGAAGCCAGTATTCAGCCAACTGTTTTTACTGTGTTTTCTATAAGTTGTCTAAGTTTTGCTCCGAATTTTCTTTTACAAACATTTTTTTCTAAATAGATCACATATGGGCAACCGCCGACCCGCTGGCTGATTGTGGCCCGTCACGGCTTTTGATCCGGCCCGCGGGACATTTCAAAACCCTGTATTAACCATTCTAAATCCATATATTAGGTATACCGTAAAGTAATGTCCTTTCTTTCGTACTTGCATAATTTGCCTAGGTAAAACTATTGAAGCAAATAATATGAAATTCAGCACGTATGGAAGTTTTTTAGAGTACGTGCTAATTTGGAGAGCATTTTTTAAATTCATAACTTATATATAGGGAGCATAAGCATTCTTTTCATTATTCGTAACTTATATATAGGAATATTAAGGAGCCAAAACATTCTTTCACACATCCCTGCGTGATCTCAAAGAAGAACATGCATATCCATAAAGTTATTGTTGCAAAATAGAGCACTCACGATTGCCTAAAAATCGATTTCAGAACATTTCGAAAATTATTCTCCATGGAGAGTAGACGTGAAAAAGGGGGAGGGTAGCCATTTTTTCTTGAAAGAAAAAAATATTATTTATAAAATTGTCGCTTTCAAATTTAACAAATACGAATCCTATGCTTAGGCAAAGCTTGTTTGTAATTCAATACTTGTTGAAGATTTATTTATTTGAGTTCTATGCAAGAAAACGATATTATATTCTGGTAAACCTAATGAATCCCAATCATACGGCCCGGACTTCGCTAACATCCTAAAGTTTGGCCGGCAACGTTTCAACGGTTTCCCATGCCTGTAGTAGATGTAGTCAAAATTAAAAATGTATGTCATCTTAATTATTGATTACATTAATAAAGAACTGTGTGAAATATTGAAGGAGGAAAATTCTTTCATTTATTCAAAATTGCTGTTCTTGAAAAATTGATCAATAGTGATTTGTTTAGAGTGACAGTTTTCAAGTTTCTAGCATGCACAGCTAAAATTTGAAAATTCAGGATATTTCTAGGCTTGATTTTCAGGTTAGTGTCCATTTCCTTCGTGAATTGGAATTTTCCACTAAAAGAAGGAAAATGTTTAAACTTTCATAAACTTGTGAAAAAGGTGAAAAAGGTAAGTACCCGTCTTTATATACATAATTTGTTTTGGCAATAGGGATTTCCACTTGGCCTTGCCAGGTTGACACACATTTATTGTTTTGGAACTGTCCGATGAATAATCAGATCACTCTATTAAGCTTTAAAATGGTTAACACATTGTGCTGCCCTGCCACTTTTCTGCGCTGCCACTTTCGATTCCCAGACTGGGCAAGGTTAACTCAGCATTTCATCAGCATCAGAGAGAAAAAAGGGAATTCAAAAATTCAGAAGGGCAACTGCCCTCCTCCTTAACCTATATGCTGCCGACGCCCTCAGATATCTGTAACTTCGTTACTTCTAAATTTCATACGCAGTGCGATAAAATAACCTTCACTATTAATCTTTTGTCGCCTTCAGTCAGTAAATTATGCTTTATGAGAGAAGAGAGTCCAGGTTCTTCAAAATTGAAAAATAACAAGCAAAACCGACATCTTTTTAATTAACGGATGTCTTGTTAATAGGGATCGACCGATACCACATTTTAGCCGATGACCGATACCGATACTTTACCTATAAATTCATTTTCAGAAATAGCCGATACCGATACTTTTAAGTTATGGTATCGGCCGATACCGATACTTTTAAGTTATGGTATCGGCCGATACTTTACATAATTTAATGTCATTTAAACCTGCCTCTATTGGGCAGTTTTTGTAACCAGAGTGTAGTTCTCGTTAAAATGAATAACAGAATGATGAAATTTGGTCCCAGTAGAAAGCATTAAAAAGAAAAAGCAGTGGATACGTTGAAAGGCCGAATTTATAAAAAAGCTGAGCACTGGGAAGAGTCTTAGTGTGCAGGTTCGGAATTCTTTCTCCTCGCGTGGTCGATCGTGGTCGCTGTCGATCTAGCAGTCTAGAGTTTTGGGCGATTTTCTCCAGATGTTACGTGAATATGCGTTAGACTCCCTTAAAACGTCCTCCGCCCAAGCCCCCACCCTATAGGTAGATGCCCCTCATTTAGGCTTGACAGAACACAAACACGGGGGGTGGGAGTTAAAGGGATATAAGATAATCCATTTCATTTCCAGTGCCGACTGGTGCAAATATTTAAATCAATTTTTCTCAACCTCTATTTTGTCGCCTAATTGTTGCTATGAGCCAGATAAAAGGTTTCCACATTAGACCAAAAACAGCTTCCTGCTTGCTCTTACTATATGTGTCTTTCTTGCAATTTTTATTTAGATTTTCTTTAATTAGAATTCTTTCACATATGAAAATATTTTTTAGATTACTTAAACTGCATTAAATTGTGATAATGTATAAACTGTACAGTATTATGTAAGTACATATGTATTTAGATATTGTTCATTAAATACGTATATAAATTCTTCCCTTAAAATGCATAATAAGTTCACATTAATTAATGGTTTTATTTATCTGCGCCAGTTATTTAACCACTAAGTGAATTATTAAATGTTTTAGCAAGATTTCTGTTTAATATGAACTCATATGATCATTTTTAAGTTCTTTTTGAAAATCCAAATATTTTGGTTCTCCAGACAGGGTTAAGTCACAATTAATCCGGAAGGATCCATGTATTTGATCTTTTCCGTACGAAGAGCAGGTACACACCGATTTGTCCTGTGTTTCCCTTACATATAAACCAAATACTATTATTCACAAGAAATATGTTTTTTACCCCAAAATTGGAAATAAACTATATAATAATTAGTATTACTAATTATACTAATACAGCTTTAATTTTTTTAATTTACTATATAAATAATTATTAGATATTGATAATTATTACACTTCTCAAAACAGAATGATACACAAATCTGTAATTGCCCGAGACTATAAGTTTCTCTATAGCGAATTTTAAACTGGAACCAAGCGAGTTCGTTATAGGGAGATTCAATTATATATATATATATATATATATATATATATATATATATATACACACAATCCCTATAACGAACTCGCTTGGTTCCAGTTGAAAAATTCGCTATAGAGAAAATTTTGTTGTACAGAGATTAGAAATTTTTGCAGTTATTTCAGCAAATATTATAAACTTTTTAGTTGTCATATATATATGTATATATATGAATGAACTCTTTTTCGAGTCAACACAGTGAGAAAATAAACGTTCATAAAACTGAAGTAAAATTATAGCCTACCTCTCGACATTTGTTTTTTGCAATCCTTTCAGAGAGCGTATTTAGTGTTGGGCACGAATTCAAAATAATTTAGAAGAATAGGCGATTATCCTGTTAAACTGTCATCTAACGATTCTTCGTCCATAATTTCGACCACACTTGGTGATACGACATCCATTTAGCGATGGTTACAATTTAAAAAAAAAAACACAGTTCGAAAACACTCGCACAAACAAATGTGCCAATGAAACGACGCCTCTCATCTCATTACCAAAACAAGGATTCTAGAATGGTGTTGCGACTGCGTTGTTTTTTCTGAAAAACGAAGTATCGGTTGAAAAGTATCGGTGAAAATGGATGAAAGCAACAGAAACCGATACTTTCCCGATACTTTTAGAATCGGAAGAACCGATACCGATACCTAAAAAAATTAGAGGTATCGGCGCCGATACTATCGGTTGCCGATACTATCGGTCGATCCCTACTTGTTAATTTACGGGTAGAGTAGAGTAGTAATGAATGTCCCATTTTTATTATTTTTTATTGATGAAATTTTCCGAATTATTTTCATGGGCTCAAAATTCTGTGATGTTTGCCTCAGCAATGTGATCAAATCGTTGAGGCAAAAATTCTTACAAAAGTACAAACACGCTTGTACAAAAGTTAAACACGCTTGTAGAGGTGTTAAAAATATCTCTTTGCATAGCATCCAGCTCATAAAGATTTGACACCAACCAACCGGAAAAAAAAATCTTTTAAAAATCGAGACCCCTCTTTTATTGTGCTTTTATTTAGATATCTTCTTAAAAATAAGTGTATTGTGTGCATTAAGGCAAACCTGCACGAGGGGTATCTGCCTAGAGTTAAAAACAAGAATTTGATAAAGTCTTTTGCAAATTTAAATGTCAAATATTACACTAATTATGTAAATTTTATAACTCTTCTGGCACCACTTATTTGCGCCACTTAACCCTTAAATGCCTGAAATTTTAAAAATAAATTTACGAATATTTTTTGGCTTTCATCTCTTAAGTGAATCATGGAGAAAATACATTTAAAAATCATACTTTGTTTTAGGTATTGTTTAAGGGCTAAAAAACAGTTGCATCGAACCGGCAACATTGGGCTTCAGCTGAAAAAATAATGCCCCTTAATAAAATTTTGTAATACCAAACTCGTATGAATTTTAAGAACTATGATAAAGAATTTCCCCAAAGTTCTTTAAAAATAATTAATTCTCATTACAGATACAAAAATTTATTGCAAAACATTGCAAAATCCAATCTGGAATGCAAAATAGTTTTCTTTACGATACTTGACAGCATGGTTATCAACTACTTAGCTATTGTATGGAAATATTTGAAAGGGTTTTTAATTGTAATTAAAACACAGTCAGTCTAACACTACTTTTTCAAATTTTGTTTCTGTGTATCGTTTGCAGTCTGGGAGTTATCAGGAAATGTAGAAAAACATCTTGTATACAGTTTTAAAAAATCCTACGAAAAGTAAAGAGTTTAATTCAAATTTAAGTCAAACATATTTAATGCTGTTGTAGTTGTTGTTGCTTATCCTCCTTGTCTGACTCCGGCAGACAAGATCCACGAGTTCATTGACTGTTAGGAAGTCGAAAACAGGATTACTAAAAAGAGGATTACTAAAAAGATCCTCCTTAGAGAGTCCCATGCATTCCAAAAGGTACTCAGGTGATGCCTGAAGATTTTGACACTTGGTGCAGATGGCGAAGGTTTTTCTGTCCTCGTTGAAAGTGAGGCACTTGATGTGACCTCTAGCAAGTCTTGAGAGCAAGCAAAGTTTGGGTACGTCTGTCACACGGGAGGTCAAGGGACAAACCCGGTTTTGAGCCCAAGTACCAATTGTGGGAGAGGGGCGTTTTCCACTCCTTCGTGATTTTTAACATTTCCCTGGAGTATAATTCCAGAAAAGTAAGTACGGAAGAGGAATTTGTTGAAATCCTGCAACCCTCCTTCAAGATTATCGGCCATTTCATTCCCGTGGAAATTCACATGTGAAGGTATCCATTGCAAATAAACGTAATGATTAAGTGAAATGAGCTTTAGTTTAAGCAGGATAGAGGAGCTGATCTTGTCGCCTACAAGAAGCCAATTACTAAGATGGTGGAGAGAACTGCGGCTATCAGACAAGATCCATTGGTCTCCATAATCCTCTTCAGAGAGAATAGCTTCTAGTCCCAAGTCTATTGCAATCAATTCACTTCTGAAGACAGAGCAGCAACTAGGATTACGATGAGAGAGAGTCAAGTTGGATTGAGAGGTTTCAATATATATGCCACTACCTGTTATTTTATCAATTTTACTACTGTCAGTAAAGATTTTAATGGCATTGTTAGGAATGTGGCTTAGGTTTTCCAAGATCAACTGTCTAAGATGTTCTGGGATGTAGTCTTTCTTGTTAACATGAGAGCTTATGTTAAAGTGAAAGTGAACCCTGGAGAGTCCCTCTGCAGGATTCCAGGAGCATTGTAGCGAGTTGGATTCAACATTACAATTAGGAAGTTGAAGATAGGCGACCAGACTGAAAGGGCTGTTCCGCTTTAATCCTTGTTTATTACTCCAGTTGTTAAGATATTTGGAGGTCTTGTTGCAGAAGCCATAACTAGAGAGTTTATTATAGTACTTAACAAGACCAGCTTGTCTTCTAGTACTAAGCGGAAGCAAGTCAGCCTCAAAACACACTGTAATAACATATTTAATAAGTTTTATTATTCCTCATAATCAAAAACCAAAACTGTTCATTGTTCTCCAGGCTTAGTGGAAATTTATGCCTATTGTTGCCAATTGGCAAGGCACACAAAAATCTTACAACAACATATATTTTACAGAGGAATATCCAAAAAACAGTTATAAAAATGAGCTCTTCCTTTACTTTTCGCCATAAAAATTTTACTTGATCACTGCACAACAAACTAGGGTATTCGCAAGCTTCCAGATAAAACAAAAGCCCATGTAGCTACAATTGAAAAATTACATGTGTCTTTATTCTTAAACAGCAATAGATCCAATCAATATGTTGAAAATTGATTGAATGATATTTTCATTATGTATCTTATTGGCAATATTAGTCCATAGGTACCAAGTATTAGGGAATATAATTCTGTAAACAGGAATTTCTTTCAATAATTTTCCAAAATAGTTGCCAGGCCACAACTATAACTCAGAAAAATTGCTATATTTTAAACAGAAAATTACTGTTCACCAAAAAGTGGTTAATTATATTCCGTAATACTTGGCACCTATGTTAGTCATTTAAGCTTCAATATTATTCTAATAGTATTGCAGAAAGCCAACTTAGGTATGTTGCCGAAAGGCAACACACGGCTTTTACGGGTTAAAACAACTGTCTTAACTTTATTTTGGGGCAAAAAATGGAATTCTATGCTTAATTTATCACCAATTCCTTTTAAATAATTAACAAAAATTGATAACAGCTAGTAAATAATTTCATAAAGAAAGCAAAATCAAAAAATGAAAGCAACCTAAATATATGTTCATGGTAAGGGCAAAAATGGCCCATTCATTACCATGACATGTGATCCACTACCCCCTTCCATGCTTTCCATATATAATTACATTTTTGAGGATAACTATAATGAAACACAATCTCAATATATCTCAATATTAGTAAACGAATAAACAAAAAACTAATAACAGTCGTAGTTATCATGAAATAATATAAATAACTTTTAAGTATCAGCTATTTTAGAAAAAAATAGAGAACTTACTTTTCAAGCAGATTTTTTGGATCTCAGTTCGGTGAGAAAGTGGCTAAGTTGCAAGAAACTGAAAATTTTGTGTGTTTCTGAAGATAACTATATAGTTCTATCTATTAACACCACCTAAAATCATTTAATCTAAATACTTTTTCAGATACTGCCAGTGGCCCATTAATTACCACTCTCCCCTATATTTTAGACAGTGAACTGCTCATCGATTTTAGTATGAGATAAATGTAAAGCTACTTGATTAACAAGCTGGCGCCAGCCGCCCTTCTCTTTGAGAAAAGGGTTACATTGTGTAAATCCTTTGCAAAGCGCCAAAACGAGGGTTAATTATGACAAGGTAGGATGCTGACGAAATTTGTCTGTGATCAAAAATGGCGGCTTGTGCTGGCCTGTATTTTTAAATAAATCTATTTTTGTCACGATATTTTTATCGATGTCAACATAAAAGTAATACAACGTATAATTTGGAGTAATTTCATAATTTCATAAAAGTAATTTCATAATTTGGTGACCTATACTTGGATATAATTGATCATTATTTCGCATTAGGGTTGCGAATAAAACACTGCTTTTTAGTTTAGCTTTCTTAATCTTCTATAAATGCGTAATTAACGCCGCCAAATAATTTATTTTGCCATCATGTTGTAAATGACAAAATTGAGCCACAAATTAAATTTCACAATAAGTGATCTCTTATTTTGCAGAAGAAAACTGTCAAATGAATACAGCTATTTATATCATTTCGAAAAAATGCATCATCTGAAATTTTAAACTCCTGTAATCCAAGCGATCGAATCTTATTGAAATTCCACTCCCATGTATTAAGACAGGTTTTATTCGGGTTACTCACTGGTCCGCGTGAGTAGGCGCATGCTAAAACGGTATCAAATAATCTGGTTGAAGCTGCGTATGTGTAAAGATAGGTTTTATTCTGGTTGTTTCAGAAAGAGCACATCCATACGGAATTTTAACAGGCTTGTGCAACAGCTCTTCTTCTACCTTTTATTTTTATTTGCTCATATGTTGATTCCTACTTTAAGCCCCCTACTCTCGTCAACCTACAAAATCACCGCACGTTTGCGAGCTGAACAGGAACAAGTTTCAACTCCAAAAGGAATTACATGAAAATGAACGGGAACAAATTAGCGATAAATGCATCAGTTAAGGAATGTGAAGACACTTAATTATTAAACACACATTTATTGGCAACCGAAAAATAAATAAATAAAAGTTATGCCGGGTTGATTCGTTGATTCCTTCTTTCGGATACCATTCCGCCAAGTAGATGATAAATGCATAGATGTTGTAATCTTGGCGATTTTCTGTGACTATATGGCAACCCTTGTGAAAGTCGCCATTTTGAACTCTATGGGTGCAATGATTTAACTAAGTTATATGACAGCGGCTGAAAGAAAATTCTAGTGCTTAGATTTTAAAAAGTTAGTTTCAGAGTTCAAACGATTTCTTTTACCCTTGTTAGGGTACTTACGTATTATCCACTCGATCATTCCCGTTGAATTATTCTTTCGGAAAATGCATCGGCAAACTGTTGCCAATCGTATTCGGAACCACCAATCATTTCATGTGTCCGGCATTTATCTTGGCAAAAAATTGCTCGCCTTGGCGGACCGCCGGGATAATACGTAAGTACCATTGCTATTAAGGTATGATTTTGGATTAAAAAATTCTAGCTTTTAGATTAAAAAAAAAAAAATTAGAACTTTCGTAGTGACTTTGAGAACGCTGTAGATCCCTCCTGGACGCAAGATGGGGGAAACGCGCCAAAACTGCTATTTTTAAAATTGTTCTAAGTGGAATCCAGTTGATTCCTACTTAAACGCACCCACTCTCGCCAAGGTGGGGATAACATTACATAAGCAGTTATCATCACGATTTTTTGTATTTATGTGGCAACCGTAAATTAGATTAACACGACAGTTTGGAAAAACATCTAAGTACATTACTTTAAATGTATTTTTATTTTTATACTAGCCGCCTCCGGCGACCAGTTGGTTCGCCATCTTAATAAATCTTGTTAGGAGAGAATCCTGTTCCTCACCGGCTTCCTTGGCACAGAAATCTCTCGGATTCTGAATGGAATTTAAAATTAAGATGGTTAAAAACAGGAGCGGCCCTAGGGTAAGTGGTGCCCCCTGCTAATTTAAAAGAAGACTCCCCCTTTTATGCTCAAGTTAGTTTTTGAGTTCGAAATGAAGCCCCTTCGAAGCCGGCTCCCAGATGTGATGCTTACCATGTCGGGCCGCCCCTAGTTACAAAAATTAGATAGTTAAATGATAAAAACCTACGTAAAGGTAAAATTATTTTCGTCCTATATTAATTCTGAAGAGCGTCTGGATATACTGAGCGTCTGGACGCCAAGCGTTAGAATCATCTCCTCAAAATCGCACATCAACCCTTTTATTTTTTGCCAAATTAAAAAGTTGCACATTTTAGTCTCGGAAAATTTCCAAATCCTATTTTTCTTTTGAGTATAAAACATTTCATTCCTGCTCTGATTTCACATGCACACGATATTTTAATTAAAAAAACAACCTTACAAATAATCTAAACAAAAAAAAATCGTTATTCTTTTATTTTTACTTCAAGAGTCTGTATCATTTGATAAACATGCCAAATATGGCAACCTAGATATGCTTAAATTCTCACTCATTCCACTGCGGGCTTACAATTGCGAAATAGCGAAGCGAAAAAATGAGCCTTTTGCGACAGGTTTTTTATCGATATCTCCTAAAATAATTCGAATTTCGAAAAAATCGCTTCGAAGTATGTCGGGACCCGTCCTGGAAAATTTCCATACAACATTTGGGAGGTCTACGATCACCCGTTTCGGAGCCACGCGAGACACGGACAAACAAACAATCAAATAAACTAACTAACCAACCAACTAACTGACAGGTTACACTCTGTTTTATTTATATAGATTGATCAATATTTCTCTTTAAGTTTGCCATAAAACAATGTCCTTTATGTTTACTTAGGTAAAACTTCTATAATGGCATAATTAACGCCGCCAAATACTTTAACTTGCAAACAGGTTGCAAGTACCCAAAATGAGCCACAAATTGAACTTCATAATAAAGGCAACTTTAAAAATACGTATATCCGTGCATTACATAATTTCAATTATTTTACACTTTTAAGATACTGGGCAATCCTTTTGGAGAAAATGCGTCACAGATCTTCATTGTTTGCAAATATATTCGGATGCCAAAAGGGCGCTTTTCAAATCACTTCTCTTTTTTTCAATTCAAAGTAGTAATTATTAGTATGGGTTACGATATCGGCACTTTCGCTGATTCAGCATCCGGAAGGTTAAAATTGGCAATACTTCCACGAGAAAACACATGGCTGTGTGGATAAGACACTCAAAATTGTAGTGTAAAGGTCCTGGGTTTGGGACCCATCACCTGGCTGTCGATTTAACCCCTTAAGCGGTTTGCCCGTACAGTGTACGTGCTACCCAAAATTGGCCTCAACTGGTTTGCCCGTATAGCGTACGGGCATCGATATTTTCTCTTTTCCTTTTCTGATTTGCCCGTATATTTCATTATTGCGAAGAGACTATTTAGTATTAATATTTTTCAATAGATGACTTGGCTTGTCAATGTAACTGAAATGCTTTTCATCCGGGTTTTTCTGCCTAGCGAGAGAGCGGGAATATTTCATCATATGCCTTTCAAAATATGCCTTTTTTGGAAGCATTTCGGTAAAAAAAATGGCCGCTTAAAGGGTTAACGGTGTAGGTTTTTGGTCGTTTTTTTTCCAGTTGAAACGTGGTTACGCTTTAAAACTCCTTAGAAAGTGTTCCAATCCTAGATGGGCTCCCATCTTAGGCAGATCGCTCTTGCATAGCGTTGTAATAACAACAAAACAAACAATTCAGAAGAAAATCACCTAATGAATACAGCTATTTATATCAGTTTGAAAAACGGCATCATTTGAAATTTTATTCTCGTGTTACCCAAGTGATCTTATTGGCGATTTGGAAATTTATCAACTTTAAGAAACACATTTACACATAATTCTTCCTCTTGCTTTTAATGTGGCGTAAAACGGACGTAATTTCCATCCTGTTTCATGTTTTTCCAAATGCACACGACTCTGAATTTTGTTTAAAAGGTGTAAATCATTTTATGAGGGATAACTCGCCAAACATGGCAATCTAAATTATTACTTTTCAGTTTAGGCTGCATAGTTTGATGATCTCAGCTAGTGTAGTTTTGGGGGCAGTCAATGCTCGTCGTAGAGCAGTCTGTTTAGTGAAATAAACACGCTGTTCATTTTCATGATGCACGGTCAAATATATAACTGCAGGATATCTTTCGTGCATGGGAAAATTGAAAATGCGCCAAATTGCTTCATTGTTGTTGATGATACATTAGTAATAATGAAGCAATTTGGCGTTTGATAACGCGCTATTTTGTCGTAACGCAATTTCGGCGTTGCCTACCGGATCCAAGTGTGAATCTAAACCATTCTCGAATCAGCTTAATCACGCACACAAAATTTCATAAAAATCCGTCCAGCCGTTTAGGAGGAGTTCAGTCACATACACACGCACAGAAGATTTTATATATAAAGATTCTTCTTTTTTTGCGGGGGGGGGGGGCGTTGCCAATGAATGTAGTTTTAATAATTGTCTTCAAATTCTTTAATTGTGCGTTTATCACTAATTTGTTACGTTTCGTTTTCATCTAGTTGCGTTGTCAAGCATTGAAACTTGTGCATAAGAATAACTCCTCAAACCCATGACTGTAAAACTCCAGTGCCAAAATGCGGCGAAATTTTAGTTTGGCGAAAGTAATTGGTGATTGTGCTCAATTGATTCAGAATCTGGCATGGCATCATCAAATCGATGCTTTCAGAAGAAAACTGCCACATGAATACAGCTATTTATATCATTTCGGAAAAACGCATCACCTGAAATCTTAAACTCCTGCTATCCACAAGATCGTATTACCAATTTTAAAATTTATGAACTTTAAGAAATACATTTTGACTTAATTCTTTTTCATGCTTTTTTATTCATCGTGAAAATTACGTAATAACTTATGAAATATCGTACTTATGTGGGGAGACAGGCTTTTATTCTGATTACTGATTGGTCGAGAGTATTTTGGTCAAAGCGCATGGCGAAACGGTATCAGAAACGACTTCAAGAATCTGTCGCGAGCTGCCTTAGCATTTAATATAACTAGCTGCGTACCCGTTCTCCGCACGGTAGGGAACGAAACTTTTTCTTATATGTATAGTTCGAATTGATTCCAGTGATTTGGGATCAAAAAATAAGCAAAATGATTTGAAAATTAGATTTCAATTAGAAATTCCAATTAGAAAAGAAAAGCGTGACGGTTCGCAGTGAAAATTCCTAATATTCAAAATGTCTCATTTCTGCATCATACTCTTTTTTAGATTCAAGTTATGCCATTAATACCTTAGATACTACATGATGTGGAGAACCGCTTAATTTTATAATTAAATAGTTGTGTACCCGCTCTTCGCAAGGCAAGAAGAGAACATTTTCCTAAAAAATGTGATCATAACTCTTGTGAGAAAACAGAATCTCCAAGAAAAAAGAAAGTTCTTTTACAGTCTTTTCTGTTGAAACTACCGCGGGATATATTAACGCGACGTAGACTTACTAATTATTTTGTTAGCTGTGATGTAAGACGGTTGTTGAAGAATGAATAGAAGGCTTAGTTTCACGAAATATTTATTAATGTGGTATATTGTGCTTTGATCAATATTGCCTTAGCATATCTACTTACTATTAATTATACTATCTTTTACTGATACCAATGCAATATACTGTCGTTTTGCAACCGTTAATGCTTAATTTAAAGAAACTGTTTAGATATTCGCCACGATTTTAGGCTTTTACTCTTTGGTGATTCTTTGCAATTTACGCATCAGCATAAATGATAATCATTTCAGTTTATGGTTGCCACTAAATCAGCTCTCCATAAATTTTTACGCATAATTCTTGTCAGATTGGTGTATTCAGCACCAGTGCCCTATTATATCATGGGTAAATCGAGACTTTTCCATGGGGCCTCCGACTCGAAATGGCCCCCAATTTCAAATGTTGTCCTTTTTTTACGAAAAAATTTATGAAAAATAAAACGAATTTCATACATGGGACCCCCAAAATTCATCAATGCCCGGGGCCCCCTGTTGGTCATAATCAGGCCCTGTTTAATACCGCAATATATTTCCTGCTATTCGAAAACGTGACCCGTTTAAATTCTCAATCGAAAATAATGCTGGATAATTCACTGGAGAAAAAACAGCATTCAATTATTTATCTGGCAACGTAAAGTAAAATATAGAATTATTTCATGCGTGGCGTATGTTTTGCTTGTGAGTCCGTTATTCTGATTGAGTTTCGAAAGAGGTTTTAAACGTATGACATAGAAATCACGCACTTTTCACATGTGAAAACTCAGTTATTTTAAAGAATTTTATTTATTTTTTTCAACATGCAATTTTAATTATTGTTACTGTCTCCAAGACAACCAAAATGCAAGATATCATACCGAAAATTTTAAGCTGCTGGTATTGAAATGAAAATAATTCTTTACTTAAAAATTCGTAAAAAATCTCAAATTTATATTTTCCACTGGCTTTTCTTTTAAAAGAGGGCGAAATGTATGCTCCGTCATTTGACAAAATATAAAAAAGTTATGACGGATAGAATTCAAGATGCAGCAATTTTAAAAATATTTTACGAAAGTCAGCGTCAAATTTAATTTTATTTGAAAAATTCCCAAATATCTGAAAAATATGTTACACAGTCCGAACAAACAATTTTTAAAAGAAAATTTTCTCTTCTATCCGATGATGTAAATTTCGTTTTCTTGCGAGTGTAATTACCGGCGTTATTACGTATTAAGCGAGAAAAATCGCTAAAAATCGGACAAAACATAAAATGAAACATTTTCTAATTCGAATTTCGAAAAAATCACTCCGAGGCATGTTAGGATCTGTCTTAGTGAAGCCGTATGCAAAATTCTGTAGGTCTGCGACCCACCGTCTCGGCGCAATGCGAGCGAGACGCGCGCAAGAAGAACGGTGGTCACAAACTTACCTACATAGCTACATACAATGTTTACTATCGGATTTTATTATATACTAGCTGCGTACCCGTTCTCCGCACGGTAGGGAACGAAACTTTTTCTTACATGTATAGTTCGAATTGATTCCAGAGATTTGGAATCTAAAAATGAGCAAAATGATTTGACTCTTCGCGTAAAGTTACTTATTACTTATTCGTAAAGTTAGTATACGTACTGACCAGTGACCATTGTTAATATTATGACGCAAAAAACTATGTCGGTGTCATTCACGATCAGAAAAGAAAAGCGTGACGGTTTGCAGTGAAAATTCCTAATTTTCAAAGTGTCTCATTTCTGCATCATACTCTTTTTTAGATTTAAGTTATGCCATTAATACCTTAGATACTACATGCGTGATGTGGAGAACCGTTTTAATTTAAAATTAAATAGTTGTGTACCCGCTCTTCGCAAGGCAACAGGAGAACATTTTCCTAAAATGTGTTCATAACTACTTGTGATAAAACAGAATCTCCAAGAAAAAAGAAAGTTCTATTACAGTCTTTTCTCTTGAAACTACCGCGGAATATATTAACACGACGTAAAATTACTTAATGTTTTGTTAGCTGTGATGTAATGCGGCTGTTGAAAAATTAATAGAAGACTTAGTTTCACTAAATATTTATTAATGCGGTATATTGTGCTTTGATCAATATTGCCTTATCATATCTACTTACTATTATTTATACTATCTTTTACTGATACCAATACAATATACTGTCGTTTTGCAACCGTTAATATTTAAGAAACGGTTTCGATATTTGCCACGAATGTAGGCCTATACTCTTTGGTGATTCTTTGCAATTTACGCATTAGCATAAACGATAATCATATTTCAGTTTATGGTTGCCACTAAATCAGCTCTCCATAAATTTTTACGCATAGTTCTTGTCAGATTGGTGTATTTCGCACCAGGGCCCTATTATCGCACGGGCAAATCGGGACTTTGCCCAGGGGCCCCCGGCTCGAAATGGCCCCCAAATTCAAATGTTGTTCTTTTTTTATAAAAAAAAAATTATGAAAAATAAAACAAATTTTATAGATTTGGGGCCCCCAAATTCAACAATGCCCGGGGCCCCCTGTTGGTCATAATCAGGCCCTGTTTAACACCGCAATATATTTCCTGCTATTCGAAAACGTGACCGGTTTAAAATCTCAATTGAAAATAATGCTGGATAATTCACTTGTGAAAAAACAGCATTCAATTATTTTTCTGGCAACGTAAAGTAAAATATAGAATTATTTCACATGCGCGGCGTATGTTTTGCTTGTGAGTCCGTTATTCTGATTGAGTTTCGAAAGGGGTTTTAAACTCGTGACGTCAAAGTGGCGCACATTTCACACGTGAAAACTCGGTTATTTTTAAATAATTTTATTTTTTTTTTCAACTGGCAATTTAATCATTGTTACTGTCTCCAAGACAACCAAACCGCAAGATATCATACCGAAATTTTTAATCTGCTACGATTGAAATGAAAATCCTTCTTTACTTAAAAATTCGTAAAAAATCTCCTAATTTATATTTTCCTCTGGTTTTTCTTTTAAAAGAGGGCGAAATGTATGCTCCGTAATTTGACAAAATATAAAAAAGTTATGACGGATAGAATTCAAGATGCAGCAGTTTTAAAAATATTTTACGAAAGTCAGCGTCAAATTTAATTTTATTTGAAAAATTCCCAAAAATCTGAAAATTATGTTACACAGTCCGAACAAACACTTTTTAAAAGAAATTTTTCTCCTCTATCCGATGATGTAAATTTCGTTTTCTTGCGAGTGTAATTACCGGCGTTATTACGTATTAAGCGAGAAAAATCGCTAAAAATCGGACAAAACATAAAATAAAACATTTCCTAATTTGAATTTCGAAAAAATCGCTCCGAGGCGTGTTAGGATCTGTCCTAGTGAAGCCGTATGCAAAATTCGGTAGGTCTGCGACCCACCGTCTCGGCTCAATGCGATCGAGAGACGCGCGCAAGAAGATCGGTGGTCAAAAACTTGCCTACCTACATACATAGCTACATACAATGTTTACTCTCGGATTTTATTATATAAGATAAGATAAGATAAGATGATATATAGATTATAATACATATAGATACCTACTTAGACGGCTTTATAAAAATTTATGGTTTTTCTATAAATGAAAATCTGACGCATGTTTGGAACGAAGGGGATAAAACATTAAACTATTTCCTTTCCAAATTGCCTCTATTTTTAGAAAATATTGAAAGGATTCATCCAAAAATCCTCAAGGATGGTGATACATATGATGTGAATCTGAAAATTTAAAGTAAAATAAAGATAACAATTAATAAGCAAACAATAATAACAGATCAGCATAAATAATAATAAAAATTGGGTACAATAATTAAAACAATATTCACCACAAAACATTAAAAATATTTAATATATATTAGGTATACAATAAATGGTGAAAAAGGATTCTCATAAGATTGATTTATATATTTTGCAATTAATCGTTAAATTCAGTGCTCGTGCTCTCATCTGAATGTTTACCAGCAACAGGAACATTCAAGAGCCCATTGCCGGGAAGCAACGATGAAAGAAGAAGAGAGAATTGCTTCCGTAAAGTCTTTGCAACCGTGGTAACGAGTTGGTTGAATTCAACAAGGCACTAGTCGCTAACATATTTAGCATGCACGTACACTGCGATACCTTCAGTAGAATGTCGGAATCGAGAAGAAAATTCTTGAGGGACGCATTATTTTTCTTTTTGTCTACTTTTGTTAATAAATTAATTTGATTTTTCAAAATAAGCCAATTATCTATAGTGTAAGCTTATGTTTGGGGGGTTGGGCACGTGCTCCTGTACCTCCCTCTGGATCTGCCAATGTGGGAGTCGAACCCATAATCTTCCGGTCAAGAGTCCGCCGTAACCATTGGGCTATCACGGACCTCCTAAATAAAAGACGGTAGTGAGACCTATCCCGTTTTAGAAGTTTAAAACGTGCCCTCAATTCAGAAGCATTTTAAAGCTCACTTATTAAAAGAAATTAGAGGTTTTACTAGAGGTTTTCATTGTATCCTCATGTTTATAGGTTTTCAAATTCTAAAAGCATAACAGAGTACGGTCAGGTGAGAGAGGTGACGTTATTATTTGTAAATTTTACATAGTAGCAATTTAATCGACATCTTAAATCTCGATGTGTGAGCGTCTTTGTGTTATAAGCAATTGCATCAAAGCTTTATTTATCACAACTGTCACGCTTATTTAACATTATAAATTACATGAATTTAAGCAATATATTTTTGTAAATTCTAGCAACATAATATTTGAAAAACAAAAATTGCGAGCGTTAAATTACAGAAGCCATATTTAACAGTCATTTAAAACTATATCGCTCAAAGCAGTAGCGTATGCATACAGGTTTCCCTTTCGGAGGATGAGGAGGGGGGGGGATCCAGTACTTTAAATCTTACTGTTACTAGCATTGATTCAAATTTTTCAATTAATTGTTTTTTAGTAATTGCTTTAGACTTTCGGGGGGAGGCTCCCCTCGCCCCCCTTTCAGTACACCCACTGCTCAAAGCATCTTTTCAAAATAATCTTCAAATAATAGAAACTGCATATAGTTTGCTGTGACACCAAAACAAATACTCTAGCGAAGGATAAATTTGCTCCGACAATCAGAAAAAAAGAAAAAAACATCAAATGCCGAATATACGCATCCTGTGTCTGTCAGCGAGCAAAACAACCCCCCCCCCATACCGCTTTGATCAGTAGCAGAAAACCTCCTCCTCTTATACATGACGACGAGCACCTTCTAAAACTAAACGGTGAAAGAGCTTTTTATCAGTAACAGTCACCTAAAGTGTAAACGAGTACAGGTGACGAGCAACATCTAAAACTAAACGGTGAAAGACCCTTTATCTGTGACAGTCAGAGTAAACGAGTAGTCAATCACCATTGAGGATCACTGTTACCCCGAGAGTAGCATTCATCATTAAGCCCATCCCTACTCCTACATTATTAAGATTTGACGGTTATACCTGCCAAAGAAATTTTACAGTTTTACTTTTACAAAGTAAAGCTCTTTAAAATTTCTGGTGAATGCTACAAATATTAGAAAATAAATTAAACATGAAAATTAAAATACCTTTCTCATACAAAGTTATTCATTATGATCTATTTCCTTATCATATTATCTAATTAGGCATTAGGCATGTGTAAAAACTGTCATTTGCTACAAAATTATATTTTTTATTTCAAATTATTAAAATATTACTTTTCATGGGTAAATTCAATAGAAATTTTTAATAGTTTTATTTTGTGAAAATAAAACTTTTAAATACCTGCCTAGTGATGACGTCAAATCTTCGTGACGTAAAAGTTGTAAGGCTTTCTATATGTAGGAGGCGTTGGTGTTAGACAATAGGTTGTGTTAAGTCTATACCCACTAATATTAAATAGTGATTTAGATAGAATTTACGTAAAAATGAACATTTAACAGAATTCAGCTTCCCTTTTCAAGCACAGCTTTATCGATTCTGGAATTAACTTCGTACCCGATAAACAATTGAATGCGAAGATAAAGTACGGCTGCAACGATACTACTATGTGCAGCGGATGTACTGACAGACTCTTGCAGCTTTAAATATTGCTACTCTGGTAGAGCAGCATTTCTTGAATGGTGAGAGTAATGATCCTGCTTTACACAAGTAAATTTACCTTTTTCTTAACATTTATTTACCATTAGAAATTTGTGGTGGTTTTATTTAATAATAGAACGCTCTTATTTAGAAAGTTTATTAATTGTATTTCATGAAGCATCTTCTGGTGTTGCTTGTTAAAAATCACTTCTTTTATAAGAGGGAAAAAATTTGAAAAGTTTACTGACAATGAGCGTCAAGGCCTGGTGGAAAATTTTGCGTTATTTAAACTGGCGATGCCTTCGTCAATCATGAAGGGGTGGATACAAACGTTTCCTTGAAATCTGCATTTAAGGTAAATCCAAAAATGAGAATGATATTTCAATTTTAGTCATTTACTGATTATTGCCTTGTAATCAACATGCAATTGTATCGTAACTCAATTTCTTCAATGTACCCGTACGTTCCACCAAAAATCTTCAAAACATTAATAGACCGTTGAAAATAGAATTATCTGATAACAGAATGTAATGCGGAAAATTGAATGGAACGATAGATTATGTTATTCATTGATTTTAGAAATAAGCATAAACTGTTCTGTGAAAATATATCCGTTATTATGAAAGTGATAATATCGTTCATCGACCAGTTTTTGTCAATATCGACGGTAGCCGAAAATTTAGTTTGTATGGGATCGAATAAGATAAGCACACGTAGGTCGTTGTTCCGTGGATACTGTGCAATAGAACGTAACAGTCCGATCATTTTACTTATTCTTTTTATTGGAAAAAAAAGGCGTAGTTGTTATAACGTTTTTTTTTTTTTTTCAATAGGCGGGCACTTGCCGATTACAACTTTGTCCAATACAACTGCCTGAAGGTATTGTGGCCATATAAATTTTAATTAGTGCACCGAGTGTTGCCCCAATGAAGGACGGTAGTTGTAAGTGCGGCTCTATACGGGGAGGAAGTGACGTGGCCAGGAGCTTGGCTTAGAGACGTTATGGGGACGTGATACGAAGTAGAGATGGACGCGAGACGCTCGAGACGAGAAACAGGGCTGTCTCGTCTCATCTCGCAGTGCTAAATCTCTGCCCGCCTTGCATCTCGCAGAGAAATTGCCTGTCTCGTCTCGAGCGAGACGCGAGACGTCTCGCAAGATTAAGGACTGCGATTTTGTTACCATATTTTTAGTAGCATTAATACTATTTTTTTATTGAAAATTAATATTAATAATAACAATAAGTTACATATTACTGTATTAGTGCGTATATTAGTAACCATATTAACTCATATGTGCATTTGAAGTAATAAAAATTGAGATTTAATCCGTATATATAATTTGACATGGCACCGAAAAAATATTTGTTTTTATTTATTTCCGGAACTCGTAAATGTAATATGTATAGTTGAGGGGAGTTTCATTTGCTTTTGAAATTATATAAAGCTTAGAATTTTGTTAGAAATGATCCAGAACTGAGGACATCTTGCGCAAATAAAATTTTAATATAATTAAGCTTAAAAATACTATAGCGGCCCCAATGTGCGGAATAGTGAATTCATAAAAGTTCAAATGGGGTCAGGATAATTATAGTGAAGCCTACTTATTCCCCTCTCGTTTTAATATATCAGATATGGGTCTCATATTTAATCGAGAACCCGGGTTTAACCTGTCCATTCACACCATCAAAAAGAATAGACAACAGAGAAGACTTGTGACCAGGGTGGTTTCGCAACATGGATCTTTGAATGTTCCGCTGAGACCCAGCGTTGCTTTAGCGAAATCGTTCCAGTAGATCATTCATTTACGTTCGCATAGCTTGACTTATGGTGAAAAAAGCATTTTTAATAACTGATGAAACATTGTATTTATAAATATTAATTTTTTTGAGAAAAATAGGAAATATCGATAAGATTTAAAGTCGAATCTCGATTTAACGTACTTTGATTTAACGAATTCTCCGATTTAACGAATATTATTTTTTGTTCCCACAAAAAGAATACTAAAATTCTCTGATTTAACGAATTTTTAGCTTTGATTTAACGAACAACAATCACTGAAATAAAATTTGCACATAGAACTAAAACT
Organism: Cheiracanthium punctorium; assembly: GCA_038373885.1. NCBI lineage: Eukaryota > Metazoa > Arthropoda > Arachnida > Araneae > Cheiracanthiidae > Cheiracanthium > Cheiracanthium punctorium. The sequence continues at coordinate 37,795 of JAWZYV010014826.1, read as the reverse complement.
TTGAATTTTTCGCAAGCAAAATTTTAATCTTTCATACCCCAATCCAAGTGTGTAATACAATAATTTTTTTTCTCATTTCTCCAAACGAAGCAAGTGCCTACGAAGACAGCGATACAGAAACAGTCATTTACAATTACGCCATGGATAACGATGATCAAATGCGTGGATGGGAAAATTTTCCTAGTAATGGAAAATTTACAGGATATGTGTTTTGCAATGTACCTGCGATAGTGAAAAGAAAGAGAATGAAGATTCTGAAAGTAGCGAAGAGATGACAAAGAAACGGAAATTGAATTAAAAAAGGTGACATTCGTAGAAGCACTTTGCAGCTTAAAGCTTTAAAAAAAATTCATTTTTGTCTCACGAGATTGATCATGAAGATAGAAAATATCGAAAAAAGAACTTTGGAAAGTAAAAACAAAGCACTCTCTAGGATTTCTTTCCAATATTGCCAAGTTCTTTCCAATAAGTGCCAATAACTATGTATGTATTATGTATTAAATTTTAAAAGCAAGTAACATTAAAGAATTTAGATAATTTTAAAGTTGATTGCCTAACGTATAATTTTGAAGCTCGTACTAAACAATAATCATTCGTTTTTTCATATCTATATCTAAGGGTATTTTTCATTGATATTTTTATACCATACTCTTCACAAAAATTGATATTCGATTTAACGAATGCATTTGAGGGTCCCAATCAATTCGTTAAATCGAGGTTGGACTGTAATTAAATACGTATTCATCCACTTTGATGAAATGTAGTCAATATTATACGTAAACAGAAGATCACAATTATACAATTATTAAGTACACAACTAGAGCATAAAATATCAAAGTAAGCATAGATGCATCAACTATTTAAAAAATATAATAATTATAGCCAGACATTCTAAATAAATTTGAAATTTTTTCCATGAAAATATAATGATAGCATACTTTAATAATTCATTCATAATTCTGGATTATACGTTAATATGAATTAGAAATTAAAACTCACTTGCAATTCAAACCTCATTTTAAGGTATCTAAATATTTACAAAAAAAGAACAATTATCAATTAAAATTTCTGGCGAATGATTCAAATTTTAGAAAATATCTTAAGTTTAAAAATTAAAATACCTTTCTGATAAAAAATAAATTATTATGATCTATTTCTATATCATATCACGTAATTAGTGATAGTTAAAATTTCTTATTTGTCGTACAATTAAATGCGTACGTGCTCATAGCGTACACCCCATCAAGCGTGCTTGTAGCGTACATGTCGTGCTCGTAGCGTACATCTTCCCCGCCACCTGTTTTCACCACAGTAATAATTGAAAAGAAGAAATAAAAAAGCAAATCCAGCTAAATATAGATCTACTTTAGTAGCGGCCATTTTAGTCCACAAAATTTTGTTTGTTTGTTTGAATTGAGAATTGTTCTTGAGGTTTCTGACTGCAATCTCGAGGATGGTCTTATACCCCTGAATATCCGTTTTGACATTTAAGAATTCCATATAACATTTATTAATAACAAAGAGCACAACAGATGCACAAACACAGAAGAAGGGGGTGGAAATGACAACCATGGGTTAACGGGATTCGAACCCGAGACCTCACCGCTCGCAGGCGGCTGGCAGAGATGGGTGCGCAAACCCTCGCAGCCATGAGATCCCCTCCACAAAATTGTAGATTTCATTACTACTATTTATTTTGAACAGATAAGGTGAAGTTTAAATCAAGTCAAGAAAAAGTCATTGTATTTTTTTTTTTTTTTAAGGAACTGTTTTACGGCCGATTCCCAATTATAATGAAGTGTTTAAAATAAAAAATTGTATCAAGCGGTGTATATTTCAGAATGTCTAGCATGTTCGAATACTGGATAGAGCTTCAAATATTAAAAACAGTGCTGGCTATAAAACATTAAAGTAAAACAAAAAGTATTTCAGACGCAAAAAGAGGCATTTTTCTGTTTAGTAATATTTTTATTATAGTAATATTTTTTTTATAGACATAAATGTCGAATACGTGACTGCGGCTTTTCTAGAGGAAAAATATTTTTAGAAATTTTTTCTGCTTCAAAACGGGGGTGAAACTATTATGCGAGGGCGACTATTACGCAAGTAAACACGTTATGTTTAATTATAAAAAAAAAATAATAATAATAACGAAATAATTTTGTTTTCTTTCTTTCATTTATTCTGAAATATCATTAAAAGATCCGCTAAAAAAATGCGGAACCGGATATTTTTTTTCATCCGTGGATACGGATACGGATACGGATATCCGGAACACCTAATCATATATCGATGTCTTTCAGTTCCAGAATCCCCCTCCTCCCCTCCCCAAACCTACTGAATTGCTACGTTACTGAGCTCGATCGGATTGAGGGAGACCTAGCGTTGAGCTATGGATTATTATTACTGGTTTTCTTTTTATAAGTGCAAGAGTTTATTCTGATTCATGGTAATTTTTCTTGTTAGCTCTTTGTTTTTAAATAATAAATTTTAAAATAAGGAAGATTTATAAGTATATATATTTATATAATATTTTTATTTCTCAAAATAATCAATTTAAACATTGGTACTCTTATTTTAAAGATGCCTTTTTAAAAATTAAGTTATGGTATTAAGTCAAAAACAACTTTATAAAAATCTTTTTTAAATTAAATGTTAGTGTAATTGTAATGTTTTTAGACAACTTTTTAAATGCTGAAAAAAAAAACAGCAAGACTTTTTGAAGGAAACTGGCTTAAAATGATTTAAAATTCATTTCATAGTTTTAATAATTATATGTTTACTATTTTTGATATTGAAAAGCTTATTGCCCCTCACAGACTTTGATTGAACATCTGTAAGCCTTCTGATGAGAAAGCTTAAACTTTCTACATCACCTCATTACTGCAAGGGAGTATATTTTATTTATTGGGAATTTGTGTAAGAGGGCTGTATAAAAAGTAAAAGTTTGTATCTACTTACATTACTTACATTCCTGAAAATTTTATTCGACACCATAAAGTAACTTTGTAATTAATTATATATGTCTAAGATCAATATTTAAAGAAGAAAACCCTAGGTCAGTGCTTGTAAGACACCTTTTCTAATAGGGTATAGGGCTGGAAGAAATAATGATTTTTATTTAATGTTAAAACTATAAAACTTTTTATTTTCAGTGTAAGTTATCATGTGAGTTATTTTGATTTTGTGTTTAAGGCAGATCTACATGAGGGCTGCCTGCTTAATTAAGGCATGCCTTGAGCGGAGAACTTTTTGAGGGGTTCTAGCGCTTATTCAGGTTACAACTACTGAAAACAGTCGCGCTGTAGGCCAGAACCCTAGATCTACATACTTTAGCCCTTTACCAAATTGCCATTAAATTAGTAAAAAGTGTTCATATTATAATGTAAAAAGTTAAAAATAATTTTTTAAGCTTTATAAGATAAATTTATATCTTATAATGATCTTATACAATATACAATCATATGTATTTTTGTTTGGCGTCCAATTATTTCTAGGAATCCTACGCATTCATTCCGCCCTTCTTTGTTCATCTTGCAGGAACTTGTATACAAGGGCGGTTCTACAGTTGCAGTCTGGGAGGGGGTTTATAATTTTATATAACCCCCCACCATTTAATTTATAATTTATATAAACTCAGTGCCTCAGAGAAGGAGTGACTACTGGGGGACATAGAGAGGAAAAGGGTCACCTTTTACTGCACAATACACTTCATCAGTGGCGGCTTGTGACCCGTTTCAGTGGTGGGGCCCGAAAAAAAAATAGTGCCAATTAAAATCGCGAAAATATATATACATATAGAACAACCTATCCCCACGTGCACACAGCGTAAGTATTTAAAATTTCTCAAATGACAAATAATTATCGAATTTACTATACAACTTTTGCTATTTTTTACCTAGTTTTGTTAAATTGAAAAGTTTACTTTATTACTAAACAAAAAGCCACGTTTAAATATTTAATATTTATGTTCTTTATAGTTGCCTGTTCATAATTTTTTAGATGATTTATTTATTTTAAAATAAATATCAACATATATAAAAAATACATTTATACATCCCTTTTCGTAAATCAAGAAAACAAAACAGAAAAATATCTAACTGCACTGCAAAAATACGATCACGCAAATAAACTATGATTTCCTCCTAAGCGGAAAATTTCGGCAATAGCTACCGATTCGGCAATAGCTACCGATTGCCGAAATTTTCCCGTACGGTCGTGTAGATCACCGTGCGAGGGCCCGCAGATCTGGGCCCAGAACAGCGCCAAATAAGCCGTTTGGATGCCAAGTTAATTCCACGTCAGTATAGCTTTTATGCTCAATGCCAAATATGTCAACCCGGTGAACGGAGAAGAGACTCCCAATTCGGGGCAAGCCAGCCCTTGGCCCATGCATGGTTTAGATAGGGGGAAAATAGTATAACTATCGCTTTTTTAAGCGCGTTTTTTAATGGATAGTATTAAAATAGAGTAAAACGCGTGTATTTTTTAATGAAAGTAAATTATTGAAAGAACTGCCTTACATAATAGGAAGATACTTTGATTTAGAGTGCTTAGTCGGTGGGGCCAGGCCCCTCTGGCCCTTAATGACGAACCGCCACTGCACTTCATATATGTGAATAAAATGTTTAATCAATCATCAAATGTGAAGTAAGTGTTTAATTAATCATATAATTGATGAAGTATGTAAATACCAAAAGTAATAACCATGCATCTCCGACCCTATCGATCAAAATTGTCCCCCCCCCCTACTAAAATGAGACGGGCTCGGGCTCTGTAATTCGCGATTGTGAATTTCCTATGCAGAATTATTTTTTTCACTTTCGTTTTCAAAATCCTAGGAGGGGTAATTACCCCCCCCCCCCGTAAAACCGCCGAATGCCTGTACACTTTTACATTTTCTTCTTTCTGATAGCTTGATTTTCAGCCGGGAACGCTGCAAGAAGGCATTTATACAGATAGAAAAATTAATAGTTTAAATAGCAATATATTTTTAAATGATGGTTTTTTATCATTTTAAGAGGTTTCTAGTATAATACATTATGTACACAGATTGCTTGCACACCTTTAAACAAGAGAACAGCAATAGGATGACCAGCAACTCAATTTTCTTGCTAAAGACGGTGGTTTTTCCCCCATATTTTATTGTTTTCTAAACTACGATTATGTGGACTAAAATGTCCGCTACTTAAGTAGGTCTACATTTAGTCCGATTTTCTGTGGTGAGAACGGAAACAGGTGGAGGGGGAGATGTACGCTACGAGCACCACATGTACGCTACAAGCACCTTTGATGGGGTGTACGCTATGAGCACGTACGCTACGAGCACGGCACCGTAAAGGTTGGAGGTGTTACCGTAATCGCCACAAACAAGCAAGCAAGCCTATTTTAACTGTGACTACACTATTAAAAACGATATTTAATTATTTCTTTCATGAATAAATACTTAATGGGAAAACATTAGGCTATATCTCGCGTGTGCAAAATAAAAAAAGCAAAGCTAACTTCTTTCATTTTCACGTCTTTCTCATTGAACAGAATTTTCTCTCTTCCCCCGCTTCGAATGAAGCCGGAGCTGGAATAGTGAAAACACTTTCTCGATAGAGAACTCTGTCAAACCGCAAACGAGAGTCTGTGTCAAACGAGGCGACCCGGTACGCAGTTGGCAAAATAACTGACTTAGGTGGACAAAAATATTTGTCATGAAAATTACAATTTTTTGAAAAAAAACACCTTATCTTTAACACGAATTTAAAAAATTGTTTTTCCCCCCAATGGCAACCCTCTGCCTTGGTGGCATTGGACACTACTAAGGACGTAGCTGTTGTTCTATTTGTTATGCGGGCGCCTAGTAGATAGGGCGCCCATTTTAAAAACTTCTTTATCAGTTCACAAATATATTTCAACCTTATTATTTTGCCGTCATAAATCAAAATTTCTGTTGTGCGGAAGGGTTGTCAGGCTCCCTGGACACACTCCCTTCGTTACTTTCTTGCCGTTGGTTAGTTTGGTTTTTGATAATAGGCTTATTCCATATGACATTACAGGTTTTTGGTTGGCTGAAATAATCAACAGACTTCTTCCATGTGACATAACTGAGATGTTTATTAGTAAACACTGACTACGCCTATTATAATGTTCAGTTTACTGATTAAGAAAATGTTAGAGCAGATTTTTTTCTAGATAAAATACAAAATAGACTACGTGAAAAAAAAATGCCACGAAATTAAAATCTGAAACACTTTCATATTTTAAATACGCACTAAAGTGCTATATATTGAAAGCTTATCATAATCCATTCGTCTCCCCTATTTTACTTCCTTATTCCATAACGTTATCAAGTGTATCCTTATTCAAGAGTTTGCCGTATTTTTCAACCTTGCTCCATAAAACACACATTTGGAATTGGAATCTATCTTAAAATTGGCTACTAAAACTGTTTTACAGTCTCGCCAAGCATATTCCAACTGTACTTCCTCATTTTAAATACTGTTTGGAATGTGCATCACAGTCCATGAGTATGCCGTGTTTGTCTTTCTTGGGTTGATTCCTAATTTTATGGCCTCACTCTCGCCAAGGCAGCGATAATTAAACAGATGCAGTTACCATGACGATTTTTTGCATTTATATGGCAACCGTAATTTAGAAGTAAAATGGTTTGGAACAACATGTAAGTACAGCATTACTTATTTATTTGTTTTGGGTTGCCAATTAATCTTGTTTTAATATTTAAGTGTCATCAAATTCTTTTCACTGGTGATTTTATCGCTAATTTATTCACTTTAGTTTTGATCTAGTTCATCTGCGAACGTTGAAACTTCTAGATACCCATGACTGCAAAGCTCGAGAAAGTGTGGAGTTTCTTTAGCCAGGCGAGAGTGGGAGCGTTAAAGTAAGAACCAACGCTTTCTTTTTCCATAAAACACATATTTGGAATCAATGTATGGTAAAATCGACTACGAAAACTGTTTTACTATAATCGAACACTGTGGGTGTCGACTGGAATGTTAGTTTTAAGAATCATCTTGACTTTTCTCGAGAACTTGCTGTAATTAGTTCATTTTAATTTGTGTACCAACACCTTGAGCTGCAGATTTTGTTTCTTGTTTGGTTATTCATGAAATCGAAGGTGTACGCAGTGAAGATCCACACATCTGAACGACTAAAACGTCGAATAACTGACGCAGGAAAAAAGAAAGGACATATGATTGCACATATCTTTCGAGCCATTCAAGAAACGTGGAGCCCCTGCTTAGACTTAGAGGGCAACCACATTGAAATGAATCGATTATACCTTGCACTTCTTATTTGTAATAAAAAATCGCTAATTAGAGCACTTTGATGATTGTACAGAAAATGTTAAGTCCCCTCCCAAAGCATCCCATTTTTAGACAGATAGATTTCGTGTAGCTTTGTCTTAATTACAAACAAACAGGAAAATCTCAAATGGCTTTTGAAACCCCGTGTAATATATTTTGGAAATGTGTTATTTACATAGGAAGCACGATCTTTTGGCACGCCAGCTTACCTGATGCGCCATCTACTGTATGAGATATCTATGGTCCTGCTTTAAAATTTTATTATCCGTCTTCTGAATGGGAAAATTTCACACTCACGGTGACGAATAGGTTAATGCTTTCGTTTGCTTGCTCGAAGGTTTGTGGTTCGAACTCCAATTAGCCCGCCAACAAATTTTTAACTAGTGGACTTAAGTTTAGTGCTTTATTTAACCTCATACTTTGTTGCATTACCTGCGTAGCCGCGTATAACTAACTGTTTTTCGCCAACTGATACTAGAGCACTAGGCGGGAAAAGTTCCGCCCTTATAATAAACATGAACGCCCACAGTGAAATAATTTGTTGTTAAATATGAGCAAAAAAATTATAAAATGAATAAAGTGAGAGCAGTTTATTTACATAAATAACGGCAAATGTTGAAAAATGACACTTCAAGCAGAACATGCCAAGTACAGGAAGTATGTGTTTTGTCAGAGAGGTGGAGAAATATTCAAAGTAGGCGGAGATAGAACTTTTAATTCTGGTTTTTTTTCTGAAAGTCGCCATCTTCCAATCTGTTAGCATGTCGAAATTCGCTCGTTTTAAGCTTACTAGCATTGATTTTTCATAGACTTTCATTTCTCCCGACCTTTAAAACCAAACGTTAAGTTATTCAAAATAGCATTTTCTTTTCCCCTTTCCCCAAAAATTCTCAAAAGAAGTATTTTTTATATACTATAAGCATCAAAAATTCTCTAACAATACTGTCAATATATGAAACCTATTTTTTTAAAGCCTAATTAGAGTTAAACGATGTTCTCTGAGATAGTTATCAGAAATTTATAAGAAATGCAAATATGTTTTTGTTTTTTTTTATTAAGAATTTAAAGAAAAAATGCTCCGTGCATTCTGTGTACAAAGGTGATTAATACAAATAAAATATTTAAGAATCGCAAATAAAATGCTTTTTAAGAATAACAATCAATCATCTTCCATAACTTGAAGGGGGAATTTTTTTTGATAGAGTTTTCCCCTGACTCTATAAAGGAAATTATGAAAAAATGAAATTGAACTGCAAAAACATTTTAAGCTCTGTTTGATTTATTTATAAAGTAATGCTTTTAATAGCTTTTTATTTGAATTTTTAAATAAGAAACATTTTTTTTTCCAATCATAATTGGAAGATGTTTAAAAGACAGTTTGATAATAAATTATTCCTATGGTTAGTCTTAAGGCTTTAAAGAAAAAAAAAATGTGAAATAGTATTTTTGCAGTCATTTGAGTTAATTTTTTATTTGAGAAGTTAATTATGCAGCAAATTTGAAAAAAAAAAAGCTTTTTTCGTTATTGAGTAAATATAAATTAAATATTTGTATTTTTTTAAGTAATACATGCTTTTTATTATAATAGAAGTCTCAATAAATTAAAATTTAATTTCGTTTTCTTTTATTCTATTTTATGGCATTATAGCCATTATACGTTTGATTATTTTTATATTTTGATAGGGAATGCATCTAGTACGCTCTAAAGAATGGAATAATGGGAGGGGGAAAGGGTGTATTTGTAAGAGACCGGACAATGTTAAGTTGCACCTACATTTTCTGTTATAATTTCACCGGGAAAAAATAACAGATAAACATATTTTTGGGGGTGGGGAGTTCAGCGAAATATTTTGGTGATCCAACAAAAATATTTAATTAAGATAGCGCTATCAAGAATTCGGTTAAATATTGCATGACATTATATATATATATATATATATATATATATATACATATACTGTTTTAAATATCTTTGATAGCTCAATTTATTACACGAAACTCGTTTCCGCAAAATTTGCAATTCGATTTCTCTTTAGAAAAATGTCTCTACATAAGTCACACATTAGTGGAATAACTTTAAAGCTTTCAATCAAAGGAATTATTATATTTATTATTATTTATTCAATCAATTACTAGATCCTCGTTTATCCCGCATTTGAAATCCCAGTGCTCTAGATGAAAAGTCATAAACCAAATCAAATACTGATTCGACCTTCGTCACCATCCTGATGTAAAGACTTAAAAGAAATTATTTTCTGAGTTCTAACCGTAACTACTTCAATTAGCAATATTAATTCATTATCGATACTATATTTAATGACCAGAAATGCCCAGTCACGGCTTCAGAGATACAACAAAACTTTTATAGTGAGGTGTCAATACTGCTAAATGTTTTAAAACTAGGCTGGGGAAAACATTATTAAAAAAACATTGGAAAGCATAGCAGAGTCGGAAAATAGTATTCACATAAGTCAGCATTTGCCAGAATGATAAGTATCAGATATTGTTTACATTTTAATAGCGTCAGCAGAAAGTAAATGATTAGGCACTGGAATTTATTTATGTTATACCGATATACATTCATCTAGCACGCAAAAGCTAGCAACACTGAGTAAGCATGAATTTGAATATCAACGTCCTTGATATTGTGGCTTACGTGACAGAAAAGAGTCGAAAACAATTATAAAAAGTAGGTAAATTAGGATTTAATTTTTCCCGGTTATTCGTTCTTTTAATATGAATATACTATAGTATTATTGAATACGATTTGACTTAGACTTAATGAGGTCGATAAATTTGCGGATTAAATATATATATATATATATATATATATTGGAATTTTACATAAATAAATTCGTAATTATAAAAATGTAATTGCCTACATGACAAAATGGAAATCAATGTCTTCTTTAGTTAATTTTATAGGTACATATATGATGTGAAAAATAATATAATATGTGTTAAATAAGTAAATTGGTGGAAAAAATTCCACTAAGTGAAAATTTCTCTCAAAACATTGAATGTTTCAAATTCCCTTTTTCTTTCAATAAAGGAAATCTCCCTCGAGTTACCATTACTGATTCTTAATGAAATGCCCAGCGCATCCCTAAACTAACTGACCGACTGAAAGTATAATTAATGAAGTACCTAAGTAAATCGCCTAACCTCCTATCTAACTAAACATAATTAGGATTGCCAGGTTGCCAAACCAAATAGCCGGACAGACCAGCCAGTTTGGCCGGACAACCTACACTATTGACAATTTTGTCTCGGAATTAATAGGTACAACAAAAAAAAATTGATCTAAAATCAAGCTTTTTTGATTATTACCATGAATCTTGTTAAATTCTAATGTAATATAAATAACATCGAATGGCAAACCAGTTCAAGTACTTTGTTACTAATCAGCCTAAGTCACCCGTAAAAAGCCTAACAAAAGCTGGACACCGTTCAGTTTGGCCGGACACGCAATCAAAAAGCCTGACTATGTCCGGCTTTATCCGGACGCCTGGCAACGCTAAACATAATCATGGAACATTATTTTTGTGATATGTTTAGACGGGGGAACGTGTGCGTTGTGAGTTTTCATAAAGTAAAACTATTTGAAATTTCTGGTGAATTTACTCACGCATACCACCATTTTGATGATTTGCTATAGAAAATTTAATTTAACGACAAATGGCCATTTTTAACCATAACTTATCATATAATGTGATAGAAAATTAGATCATAATAAACTGTTCTATAGCAGAACAGGCAACAAAAAAAGTAAAATTATATGCCAGCCAAATCTGAGGATATACTGAAAAAAATAAATCTAGACATACTATCGAATAAACACTATCGAATTCCGCATGGACACAGGTATCTGGCAAACACTGTTATGATACCTGTGATCTCAACATACAGTCATTTCGGACAATAGTCACCACCTCCTAGATATAGAAGGCCTGATAACAGAAGCTTTTACGTCATTATTAGGTCTAGGATGACGTCATCAAAGTTTTTTTTTATCCATGAAGTAAAACTATTTAGAATTTCTGGTGGTTGATACAAATTTTAGAAGATATTTTAAGTTGAAGATAAAAATTAAAATACCTTTCTGATAAAAAATTATTTATTATGATCTATTTCTATATCATATTATATAATTAGCGACAGTTAAAATTTCCTGTTTGTCGTAAAATTAAATTTTCTATTTTAAATCATTAAAAAGCTTTATGTGGTAGTAAATTCAGCACAAACTTTGAATAGTTTTACTTTGTGAAAATAAATGTGTGATGACGTCATTTTAGTGGACCTACTGATGACGTAAAAGTTTCTGTTCTCAGACCTTCTATATCTAGGAGGTGGTGCAATAGTCCGCCAGATTGGATATCTTCACCAATCTCGATACTGCCCGCGGGCCGCCCACATGTGGTATTAATCTTGGACCGTAACAAGGTCTTTTTAGACATTCTCTAAGGAATTTTAGAAACCTTAATTTAACAAACCAAAATTATTACATACTATTGGGATTCATATAATTATGCTCTACACATCGGAAATTGGATTTATAAAGCATTGTACGTTCTTTTACACAAATACCCACAATATTCCTATAGGTATATGGGTTGTTACGGTTTAAAGGTTGAAATGCGTCACGTCAACTCTAGCAACTTTATAAGTAGTGTACAAAAGTCATATTTTCATAACTGTATTGTGTACGTAATACGTACCAGTATTTATTGCAGAAAAGAAAAAAAAAGAGAGTTGAATTTATTTAACTGAAAATTTATATTTTTATTCTAAATGTTACAAGTGAAATATAAGTTATATGTATTTTTTAATGAAAAGCTATAATGAAAAATTACCACGCAACCCGTTTTTCCAACACTCCAAATTTTAAAAATGTAAAAATTTAAAAAAAAAGAATATACAAAACTGCAATCATCATGAGTACTACACACTCGAAACTGGTTAATCCTTAATTTAATTAAAACAGTTTTAATGTTTACGATCTGTAATCCTGAATTAAATTTTTTCTCTGTAGAATTCTAATTAAATTTTATATTTCACAATGAATAAAGAAATAAATCAGCAGCTACTTATGCAATCTATACAAACACCCGGGATTATACTAAAATTGTATTAATCCCATATTTTTATCTACCTCTTCTGATTGTTGCTTCGGCTTAATACTCTCATTCATTTAAATGTTTAAAAGTTTAAAGTATGATCGTAATTTCAGTTTAACTGCTAAAGGAGAACATCAACATATTATTATATTTTTTAATTTTTTTCTAATATTGATGCACAGTGTTACACCACGTGTTTTTCACACTTTACTCTGAAATATGCTATGTCATATGAATCATATGAATTGCCACGAAATATATGTATGATACTTTTCTATATTAGAGCTAGCTCTTTTTTAAAAATTATACTAGCATTGATAACTCGGCAAATGGTTCTGACAAAGTGTATACTATATGGGTGTGAATTGTTTGATTTAATTCCTTATTTTGTATCTAATTAGGAATAAGTATGTGTTATTGAGACTAGAAACAACGTAATTTCTATTAACACTCTATATGCCGGAAATTTTAAGCAAAGAGTTATCAGAATTGAGGCTACATCTCCGCCTATCTTAATTGTAGCTCCATCTATTCTTCTAAAACCCTTGAATAAACTTTGCTTGGAATACATTGCATGAATTACCATTTTTCTACACTTCCTCTTTTTATATAAATAAACGGTTCTCATTTTATTTAATTTCATATGTTTATTTCTGATATTCTGAAACAGATTATTACACTTTGGGTTTTCAACTTCATTATGAGGGCGCAAGTTTTATTTAGCATTAATTCGTAAAATCATGGTTTTACAGTCTTTATGAACGTGGTTTCTAATTTCATAGTGGGTTTGAATTTTCATTATAAGGGAGGAGCTTTTCCCTCCCATCGCTCTATAATTAGTTCGAGCAAAGCGTACATATACATGGCGTCGCATAGCGTGATGACAATAATATGAATAGCTTTAATAAAATATTTTATGTATTCAGGTCAATGAGAGTATCCTATTCAACGTGGTCTTTAAAATCACTTTTCTGGTGCGTTTTATTCTCAAAATACATGACAGTTCTTATTTATTAATTGGCAGAGCTGCCAAATCTCCGGCTTTTTTCAGGAGATTTCCCACCACTAATTTTTACTTACAAATTTATTGTTAAGATAAGTCCAAATATTTAATGTAAAATAAAACTGTCTAAAAATTGTGGTGGGAAATCTCCCGGAAAAAGCCGGAGACTTGGCAACTCTGAAGTTGTTATGTTTTTACGCAGGGTGTTCCAAAAAGGTGGTAACGAGCTTTAGTTCTTTATTTATTATAGATAAGTGAGCAAAGAAAACTGAAAAAATGTTTTAAAAACAAGTTAGGGAAAAATTCTACGTTAAAAAGAATTCCTTGCGTTAATTTTCGAAAGTTATATATTTTTTAATTTGTATACGACCAAGTGCAGAAGAATTCGCAGTTAGTAAAATACACTTACAAGGTGATGTACAAATTTTCTGTCTTTCATCATAAAACTTCTCATGGATATCTTATCACAAATATGGTGAGCGGCTGTACATTAAATTGAATGTAAACGTTTATTGCTAGATAGCAAAAAAGCAATTTCTTTCATAATTTCTATACGACCCTTGAAACATGATCATCCGCCGTGATCTTTCCCTTTCGCGACCCATTAAAAAGCGGTTTAAGTCCGCATATATTTGTCTTCATATCTCTGACACTTTTTAGGATATAGTTTTCAAATTTTGTACATCACCTCATTAGTGTATGGTGGCATTTTTATTAACGCAGTATTTTTCCAGAGTTTATTTTGAACATTTTCTCAACTAACATTGCCTGCTTATCTCTAATAGATAAAGAATTAAACACTGTTGCCACCTTTTTGGCACACTCTGTAAATATATTTCATTTTTAGAGACTTTAATAATGTTAAAAAGCATATTTTGGTCATAATAAAACATTTTCTATGCCTTTAGTACGAAAATATTCGATTTATAAATAAAGAAAAATATATCCTGGAGATTCACTTAGAGCGGTGAAATTGGGAAGTATTGACGCGATGAACGTGGATTCACTGCGATCACTTTGAAGCACTATTTAACCAATTTATAAACGGTTTTTTTCTGACTATTTAGAAATTAATATAAACACAGGAAAAGAAATCAAAATTTAGGAGAGTAAAATCGAGAGAATAAATTATATAAACTTAAATAATAGACGAAGTAATAATGCTCAATAAATTGATAAAATACCTTTTCTCGAAGTAATTTGAAACCAATGCACAGTTGTAAATTATATAAGTACGACATAAAAATTCTACTTTTATTTTGAACCAGAAAGTTGTTTCTTATAAAACCCAATCATCTTTCACAAATTAAAAATATCAGTAAATATCCATTTTCCATACTTATTTTTTAATTTTCTTGATAGTTAAGAAAATAATATTAAAAGAAATACAATCAACTGTAAAAACCATCTTGTTTTCTACATAATAATTTATAAAATAATCTCTTTTATTATTTCCTTTATTTTTCACTTTATTCGCCGATTTACCTCCTGAGTAATATCATAAAAAGGTCTTTCAAAACAAATTCTTGCATATGTTTTATTCGGAAATCTTCATGCTCCAGGTAATACAGTGTAAGAAAGAATATAATAACAAGTACTTTTTCTGCTGTTTCCCACAGTTTCAAATTGTTATCAAGTATTTTCTGAGAAGAATCAATATTTCATTAATGCACAAAACAAACATCAAAATTTATTTTGAACGAAAACAGTGGTTAGCTTCATTCTTTTTTTAACTTCAGAAAATTTTCTAATAAGAGGATTCAGCTTGTATCCTAGCTGTTTTCCAGAGGATCAGATTATTCGCAAACCAAAAAAGATATCGTTTGAATTTAAACGAACGTCAAACGATATTATCGCTTAAAGTCTGAACAAATAGGTTTTCAAGAAAATATTAAGAATTTTTTAATCGTAAACAAGATAGATAAATTATATTGAACATATCGGTGACGGACGTGGTAGCTCCGTGATTAAGGTGTTGAACTGGTGATCGAAATGTTGCGGATTGGATTCCGACGTATCATTGAAGACCACCGTGGACGTCAAATCTGTAGATTCGAAAGTCTCTTCGGCCGTCGTTTACAGTTTGCGAGGTGTCCCAATGTTCAGAAGTTGATCTTGTGATGGGGATCCGAATTGTGCCGAGAAACGTTAGGAATGACTAGTGTGACCATTTTTTTTCCCTTCAAAACGGGACATCTACTAGGGAATTTCTTTTCTTCCTCAAAACGCGATATCTACTGTTATTAAGGTAATAGTGTAGGGAGACTGAATTTCAGGCTTGGGTATCGTTTAGTTGTTAAGAAAACGCGCAAAAAAAGCTTGAGTTAATGTTAATTTCAAAATAAAACTACTTGCTCTTTGGTTTTTTTTGCCACCCCCCCCCCTGCAAACGCTCTGCGCCACCCTTGGGGGGCGCGCCCCACTGGTTGTGAAACGCTGTCCTAATTCATTAAAAATAATAATGCATACAATTCCATTTCATTCAAGAATCATTTTTAAATTTTTATTTTCATCACATTTTGTGCATACTTTTAGTTTAGTTTTCTGTATATTTTATTTTCTCCCTCTCCCCGGGAAAGAATTCTTTTAAGCGGTCCATGAATAAGTTATGAGTAGAAAAGTAGTCCTCGGGTTCAGTTATGTTGGGAACCACTGGTCGACTCTACTGTATGCAAAAGGCACCATCTTTTTCGTGACGATTGATGTATATCTGTGGTCATAAGCGTAAAGTTTTCAAAATTATTGGGGGGGCCGGGCCCCACAACCACATATATTCACGTCAGTGGCATAGCCAAAGGGGGGGGGTGTTAATGGGGTGATAACCCCCCATCAGGAATTTTTAACCATACAAAATGCATATTCTTCACTCCCTTATCATGCACCCGTACCGTATACATATACGTGAGTTGCAGAAGTCGTAACCCCCCCCTCCTGTGAAAAATTTCTGGCTACGCCACTGATCCTTATACTTACTCATAGCTGCCAACTACTACGAAATATAATTAACCACTTTTCCAACACGATTTTTCGGCTTAAAAATATAGCAAAAGTTTTGTGCTGCACGCGTGAGCTGGTTACTATTTTGAAAAAATAATTAAAAAATATACTGTTTAAAAAAAGTGGCTATTCCGTAGTAGTTGGCAGCTATGACTTTAATAAGTGTAAATTATTGGAGACGCTCGAGCTCTATGGGTCCATAGAATTCTACACCTATGTAAGGTAAGTATCCATGTTAGTATCTTCCTACCATGTTATAAGTTAAAAATAGAAGCAAAGTAAAAGATCCAAAGGAGGAAAAAAAAAACATTTTCAATGAGATAGTGCATTTTAGACACATCTGAACTTTTCTTCATTTCATACTTCACATTGCATAATCTGATTTTAATTAACCACAGCCTGGCGAGGGCAGCTTATAGTAACATTGTGTGTTACGTGGCGTCACAATGATTAATAAATCATGATTGAAACAAAAGAAAATTTTTAAAAGTACAAGTAAAGGTTCTTTTTTTTAACGTTTGTAAACGGCGTGAAATACTTTTTTTTTATGTTAGTAAAATTAGTTTTCTGTATTTAGTGGTAAATTATTGGGTGGGCTCAGCCCCTATTCACAATTTATTGGGGGGCTCGAGCCCCACGGGCCCATATAACTCTACGCCTATGTCTGTGGTAGGTTAGGAGTGTGTATCATTTTCAGTTCATTTACAACAGCGGTTCCCAAGCTTTTGACATTACGATGAAATTACGATGGAGTCCCACTCATTTTCCTCAACATATACACAGTGTTTTATTCTTCAGTAATGAACACTGAGCAGTCTTTTCTCCAACATAATGATAACGATAACGTTTGAATAAACATTTTAAACGAAAAAAGATGTTTTTGAGTAAAAAAAAAAAAAATAAACAAGATGATTTTACAAAAATGCATTATGACTTGCAATTTCCCCGTTTTTCTCGTTTATGGTCACACCCCCTACGTCAATCTCGCTTCCAGGGCTAAAGGGTGTGACCAAAATGTCAGCACCGCAGCTCGTCCATCTCGTCAGTAATGTGCTGCGGCAAAATGACGACAGTGTGCTCTGACTAATTATTTAAGTGTATAAATTGAGATAGTTCAATGGCACCTCGACGAAACGACAGGTTGGACGCGCTTCAAAGGTGGTATGTGTGCACTACTCCTATATATTTTGGACGCGTCTAACTACCATTGCGGCACTGGTGTTAAAGTAGCGGAAATTTTCTGTCCACCGGGACTTACTGTTCATTTTCCGTCTACTTAATCACTTTTCACTCTTTTATACAAGAATTCAAATTTCGTCATTTTTAACAAACAACGGCGAAAATTACTTTATGAAACATAATAAATAAACTCTTAAAATAAACACATTTTGTTTTTAAAATAAAACCACCACAAATTTTCAGTGGAAAACATGTACTTAATAAAAAGTAAATTATAAGCGAAAGGAACGACGGGAGCACGAAAGAAAGGATAAGAAATGCTGCTGCACCCAAGCAGCAAAAATAAATCGAAATTTTCAGCGTCTTGCCGTTAGTATAAAACGATTCAGTTTTTATGTTGGCACATACATAAAAATGCATTGTCACACTTGCTATTTGATCGTTTTTCTCCTTATGGTCACACCTCCATAGGTCAATCACGCTTCGAGGGCTAAAGGATGTGACCAAAATGTCGGCACCGCAGCCTGTCTATCTCTTCAGCAACGTGCTACGGTAAAATGACGGCAGTGTGCACTGACTAATTATTTTAGTGTATAAATTGAGAGAGTTCAATGGCACCTCGACGAAACGGCAGGTTGACAAGCTTTACAGGTGGTATGTGTGCACTACTCCTATATATTTTGGCCGCGTCGCACTACCATTGCGGCACTGCTGTTAAAACAGCGGAAATTTTCTGTCCACCGGGACTTACTGTTCATTTTCAGTCTACCTAACCATTTTTCACTCTCTTATACAAGAATTCAAATTTTGTCATTTTTAACAAACAACAGCAGAAATTATTTTATGAAATATAATAAATAAACTCTTAAAATAGACACATTTTGTTTATAAAACAGCTAAACCGAAAAATAGATTTTTCTCAAAATCGTATACATTTATGTTGTTTACATGGCACGTTCACGATACATTTAAATATCAGTATACGATTGATACATTATTTGCCTTTTATTCTCCACAATCTTCTGATGAAATATTCCAAACCCATAAGATTAAGTTTTTTTAAGGTATAATGTAATGTTTATACAGTTTTTAAAGCAATCAAATTACGCCACTGACAAAAAAAATTTAAATTATTATCTTCACAAGTTAGTAGCATTAAGAAGCATTCAGAAAAAAAATAAGCCGTTGATAGTTTATGTTAAACACTTCTTTAAAGTTCTGGTGCCAATTGTACGCCGGCATTGACCAGCATCTTCCAGACATAAAAGGCCTGATACCTGAAGCTTTTGCATTGTTACTAGTTCTTAGGAAGCGTAATCAAAGTTTTATGTTCAAAAAGTAAAAGTATTTAAAATTTCTGGTGGAAGCTACAAATATTAGAAAATATCTTAAAGATAAAAATTAAAATACCTTTCTGATGCAAAATAATTCATTATGATTTAGTTCTTTATCATATTATATAATTAGTGATGGTCAAAAATTGTCATTTCTCGTAAAATTAACTTTTCTATCTCAACACTCATTAAAAAAAGTTTTATGAGTGAGAAAATTCACCAAAAGTTTAAAATACAAATACTTTCTGAAAGTTCTGTGATGACGTCGTAACATCTAGTGATGACGTCAAAGCTTCAATTGCTAAGCTTTCAATACCTAAAAGGTGTTACGTAGATCACGGCGCAGACATCTAGTCTTGGAAAGCATTCCTCGCTTTCCAAGGACTCCGCCGTAGTTACGCACAACATATCCGGAGTAAAATTCAAATAAGACCAGCTAAGTTGCGTGCGCATGCACGCACGCACACACACACACACACACACACAAAAAGAAAAGTCATAACTTTGCTCCTTATTAAAAGTCGTATACAAACTGAACAATTCCTAGGAGACATTTATGATCGTGAAGTCAAACAAATCGGCTTTGAAATTTTGAACTCCGAAATAAGTGAATGTCGAGAAAGACATTCCTCCTTTAAAATTTATATTTCCCATTTACTGCGGTAAGTCGCCTAAAAGTAGGAATTTGAATAGTCACGTATTCTTAAATTGCTGAGTATGGCGTGGCATTTCCATTTTCTGTAATGGTCCTGTAGTTGTTTTCGTTCTTGTAAATGCAAACTATGACAGTAACGAGAAACAATGTTAAATTATTTCTAAATGAAACTTTTCGATTTACAAGGATTTTATATATTCTGTGTAAAAACTTCTCTAAAATCCACAAATGAAACAAAAATGTTTGTTTATAAGAATTTTGAACAATAAGAATTGTATTTTTAAATGTTTAATGAATGCAGTTTATGCGTTAAAAGGAATATTAAGATACCCAGAATATCAATTAGAAGAATTTCTCGTAGAATAGGAAGAATTATCAAGAATAACGTATATCTAATATTGTGTTACGATTTTTTTGGGTGATGATCTCTTCTAGAATTAAATTTAGGCTAGAATTCGTATTCTAGATAGAATATTTAAAATTCGCATTTTTTTTCGTGTAAATTGATTAACTAAAACGCAAGATAGGGAGTTTTATATTCCCCATTGTTTAACATTGGGTTTGGCAATTTCTCACCAAATGCTGGCAATATCACAACTTCAGTTTTGTGGACTCTTTTGGTACGAAATTTGTCGATATTTCACCAAAAAGTTTCTAAGAATGGCGACATTTGGGGCGATTATATTAATGGGACCAGTAATGCTTGCTTTCCTGCATAAAAATTATGAAATTTCATTAGTTGTTTGTGGATTAAGGCCACTAAGGTCCTAGGCCTATAGGGGGAATGCCCACCTTGCGGGACTTTCTTAGGAATCCTAGCCCGTATTTATGCGAGGTTTCGGAGAAAAAAACGGGAAACTCAGGAGTGGCTGGAGTTTGAACCTGGTATCTACCGCCTTCCAGTTTCGAGAGCAGAACCCCAGCCATTGGTGGGACTGCAATGGCATTAGTATTAAGCAATCAAGGTTCGCAATTGATGAGGGTTATTAGAGAAATGGAATTTCGAGGTATTTGCTCGAAAGTTCGGAGAGACAATATAAGAACACCAGATTATGTGTGTCCGAACAGTTCAGTTCAATTGCCATTCTCGCTCGCTTTGAATACGTTATCTCTAAGCCTAAATGCTTTGTTCCTTCTTATTGTGGTATTATAGAAGACCGTTTTTTGTTTGTTCTGAGAAGTCTATTTTTGAAAGCTGTTTGTCAATTCTTCGCTGTCGTAAGCTGAGAAGCAACAAGTAGAATTAAACATCAAGTCAAATGAGACATGACGGAAAGGGAAGAGGAGTACCTGAAATGAGTTTTGCCAACTCTGCCGGAGAAAAGTGGCTGAAATCAAAGTCGAAAGTAGCCAGAAACGGCTAAAGATGTTTTCAAGCTACGAAAAAGAGAAAAGAAATTGTTCATTGGCGTTTACTTCTAAATGCTTGCGCTGCTGAAATATGCTTCTCTCCAAGTGTTTTTTGAGTTTTTGAACTTTCATTCTCGATTCACAAAATACTCATCAGGACAACATCGGCGTTGTCCGTTAGCCAAGATCCAGTCACAAAGTAGCTAAGATGGCAAATCTAGCCACAAACTGGCTAAACTGGCAACTGTACCCGAAATACGAAAACATTAGAACCAAAAACTGGGACTTAAAAATATCGACATTCTCGACAGATTTGTCTATAGAAGAATAGAAGTAAGTTTTAAGATATCGAAAAAAATGCAATTGACACCGAAAATATACTTTCTCTGAAAAAAAAATATTATGTACGCAA
This sequence comes from Cheiracanthium punctorium, assembly GCA_038373885.1. Classification (NCBI taxonomy): domain Eukaryota; kingdom Metazoa; phylum Arthropoda; class Arachnida; order Araneae; family Cheiracanthiidae; genus Cheiracanthium; species Cheiracanthium punctorium. The sequence continues at coordinate 16,429 of JAWZYV010014826.1, read as the reverse complement.
ACGAACGTAACGCCCAAAACGAGGACTTTAAAAAGTGCTTTTACGTCAATTTTTTAATTTTTTCCATTATTAAACGTTTTTTATAAACTGGCCTTTCGTTTTTCTATCATTGAAACAGAATATTTTTAACCAATAAAAAATTTTGTGTTAATTAAATTGCTTTATTTTTATTTTTTGAAAATTAAATGAAAGCTTACGTTCATAGCTTTATTTTTTGATAAACATAAAAAATAATATTTGTTTCTATTTTAAATTTTAAAGTACCTTATTTAAAAATTGCTTTTATTTCACACAAATGCCACAATGTAATATTCTAAAATTACAAGCTTTTCCAATACATGTCTAAAGATAAATTAAGCTTTTTTTAAATAGTATTCTTCATGTGATAAGAGTTAAAAACTTTTTTCTAAAAGGCTTTTCAAGAATTTTTCAGGCTCCAGTCATGAATTTTTAATGAGTTGTCTTGAACTTCAAATCATTTTTTACGTAATATTTAAGTTGCTCGATTACTATTTTTAAATGGTTAACGTTAACTTATTTAATTTTAACAACTTACTGGTTTCTTTCAGCCCTGGTTTTATTTTAATGAATTGATTAGTATAAATTATTTAAAGCGTAATTTTAACCAACTGATATGTGTTTTAAAATGTATTGTAATGCTTCTCATTATGATATAGTAAGAAAATTAATTATATTAAAAACCTCCTCTCCTGACTAATGATCAACAAAATAAAATAGCTAATAAAAATCTAACTCATTTTGTTTTTTACTTTTATTAATTTTATTATTTTCTTTTTTACTCTTCGTCCTCGTATGACACCGCGTGCAATTTATCTAATATTTTTAATAAAATTATTGCAGCGTCGGTGATTTCTGGTTTGAAAAAAAAGTAACATTTTTTTCTTAATCGTTCATTAAAAAAGGTGTCAAAGTGAGTGAAGATAAAAAAAAAAGATGTCAGAGGAGTAAATCAGAAATTTCTCAACTTCTTTTTCACACAAAAACAAAATCCTTAAAATAATGAGGCAATTAATTTGTCACCGAAATTGCCTAAGATTACGCATCAAGAGTAATCGTTCATATTGATTTTATGTATGCTTGTCTGTTATTTTATCACTTGAAATGTAAAATTCGAAAAAAAAATGGTTGAAATACATTGTTCACGGAAAATTACTATATCTATTCAATTTTAAATCATATTATCTTTAAATTTAACCTCCTAAGCGGCTGAGACGCAACATTTTGTTATTTTGTTCACTGCAGCGCTCGAAACAAGTCACCGCGGCCACGGCAAATGCCGTGAGATTAGACCAAATAATCACGATCATCAACGGCTCTCTCTGGCAAGTTTAGCTCTGAGTATTTAAAACTTTATTACTTGAGCGTTTCTTTTTATCTCAGACTGTTTTAAGGTTACATATGAAATTGTAGAATGCATACAAGAAAAGTGTAATGTTCTGTTGTTTTTCGGAATACAATATTGATTATTTACTCTATTAAGTATAGAAAATGCAACTGTATGTTAAAATTTTTACGAAAATTTAAGAATTTTCTATTAGCGTATTAGTTTTCAATGCCAATTTGCAAAAGCTATCAGCATTTTTTTGCTACAAGTTGCTAAATCTTATTTCAACCTTATTTTATTGACTTCCAATTTTTTCTGGTGGTCAATAAAAGTGATTCTCGGGTACGGGACAAAACAACGTTGATGAGTTTCCATCATATCTGTCACTTTTATAGTGAAAGGAGTATTTTTTTTTACTTCTTTTGATCCAAAATATTATACAGAGTGTTCCATAAGTACTGTCAAAGCTTCGTGCAGCCCGATTCCACGTTGAGGGAACATAGAAATGTTCAAAGAACTGTCCCTGTACTGTCCCCTGTGACAGATAGTTTTCACGAATAATACGAAAAACAAAGTATGACGTCACATCCGGTGCAATAAATAAATAAATAAATAATAAAAGAAACGTTTATTTGGCACATCAACAACATTATTTGCAAATGCGCGGAAGCGCGGTGTCCACCGAAGTACAAGGAGCGTGCAGACGAGAAGCAAAGTCTGTTTGTGTAGTCACTACCTCTCGATACTCCAATTTCTTCCGGTTATCATCTGAAAAGGAAAAAAAAAAACATGCAAATAATGTTGTTCAAGATCAAAAGATCATAGTAGTGTCTAAAAATAAAAACACTTTTTGCGGAATCTGAAATGCTCAATTTAATTATTAAAATCCTCCATGGTTCAACAGGAAAATATAGCTTATTTATTTAAATCTCGGGAAACATTTCGAACATTGTAATCTTGAGAAGCTATTTAAAATCACACAAATGACATATGTATTTTGATCTGAAGTAAACTTTGTGACAGAGTTTGTGTATTTTAAGCAAATTTTTGTTTACAATAAGAGAAATTCTACTTTGTTCACTTTTATACGTTAACGGAGTAACGTATAATAACGTAATTTAACCTACAACGACTTTGAAAATAAAATTGTACACATAGGATAATTGTTATTACACAGTATATCACAAAGGGTGTTTCGTTTTGATAAATCCCAGGTGAAAATTACGCTTAACAACAAATAATGAAAATAATAATGGGAATATTCGTACAGGTAATATTCATCTATCCAAGCCGCCCAAAATTAATGTCCGACTGCCTATTAACGTTCAAAGAACATTACTGAACGTTCTCTTAACGTTATTAGACCTTCGGATAATTTGTGCTATCTGGATAATGTAGGGCAGAGTGGTAATGAATGGGAAACTTTTTTTGTTTTTTATTTTTGTAATTTTTCCTAATTGTTTTATTGGGTACAAAATAACATGATGTTGACCTCAACTATTTGGTCGCATAAAACAAAAGTAATAATTTGAATAAAAATTGCTTACAGAAAGTGATAATGAAAAAGCTGAAATAAAAAATGACGCATTCAACCCCACAAAGGGTCACTAAATGAAATTTTAGAAAAAATAAAATAAAAGTTAACCCATTTTTATTAATAACACAAGAAGGTAGATTAATAATTGTCACAGGGAGGCCACTGCTAAAGGAGCCCAATGGCTATTTCCTAAACCTTTAGTGAGATATAGTTTCAATTGCAAAAATGCTTTAAATTTTATCATCCATTATATCAGAAACAGTTGCACTCAATAAATCACTTCCTATAAAAAATAATGAAATTTAAATTTTCATACTGCCACACGGTTCTATCAGTCATACTTAGGAAAATTTACTTTATACATTTCCATGAACAAACAAACAAACAAACAAAAATCGTCCTTCTACGACCAAAATTCACCGAGTTACAGCTGCATAAAGTTATAGCACTTTTCGAGCTGCGAAATGTATACTAGTAATATCCCATTCTTGCGTACCTTATACAACCTTATTATGTACATCAGATACTAGTAATGGCCCATTCATTACGACGCTCTCCCCTATATTGAATTTGGTATAAACAGGATTTTTTTCAGATATAGCTTGATATTAATTTCTCAGTTAGCAATTGGAATGAAAAATATCTGTTTTTTTAAGCGCTAGTCAGAAGCTACAATTTTTTCCCTTCCATTTGTTTAACGTATTCGACATAATAGTTAAGTTAATCTCATAATAACATGATGAAATATTTTTTCATTCGAAGTAGAGTAATTTAGTTTTTCAATAATGTCAAAACCTATAATTTAATTTTCTGCTTTACCAGTTCTGCGATAAAGTTTAATACATTTCTTAATAATAAGCATTATACAATTTTATCAAACTCTAAATTTATTTAACTTAATGATGAAGAACGCTGTAACACTTTTTGAGAAAAGTGAAATAGTTTTAAATAATTTACAGCTCTTATTTATGTATGCAAAACTTGTCTACTTAATATGAAATTTAATATTTTAGTAAGTGCCTGGAGGCTAAGTGTATAGGGAAGAACAGTTGTTGTTTCTATAACAGAAAAATGAGTATTCGGTGTTTAAATATACGAGACATTGTGTTATCTAAGTGTTAAAAGCTTATCTAAGTGTTTAACACTAAGACGAGACGAAACTTGTAAAATATTGCCTGAAGCTTATTCATAACGTTTCAGTGCCTATGAAAATGGGTTCTATTGCCAGTAGAAATGGGAGATATATTTCTTAATAAATTTCATTCCTTCAGACGTAATTGTATTCGCCTCTATAGGAATTTGCGAAAGATTAAAAAAATCCTATTTGCCGAATTTTAGATATTTTTCTCAATTTGATAATTTTAGACTAACATGGATTTTTTTAGAAATATGCGGGAAAATGTAGAAAAAATGTTACCTAATTTTAAAACCTATTCCATAGATGTTAACTCCTGTTTTTATAATGAGATTTTTCACCACAATATTTTAGCAGTATTATTTTAATATTCAATTCGGACTTGTTTCTTTAGTAAGTTGGAGGTAGATATTATTACTAAAAATCCTCCGATAAAAATTCATTAACTAAACTTCCCGACATTTTCTGTGTGTGAGATTTGTGGCACGATTATTTTAAAGAAAATAATGCTCTGTTAAGATGCAAGAAAAATTCAGAAAAAAATAACTGCGTTAGAAATTTGGATGATTCACACACTCCTCAATTTTAATAAATTTTATTTTATCAATTCCAATTTTGAGAGGGTTTTCCCACACCGATTAGCCTATCAGCTTAATTTATCGCATGATTTTCCAAAAATATGGTTACATGCATAATGTTATACATTTATAGCCCTTTTTTTTTACTATTATTATTTTCAATTAGTTGTAACAGCAAGATTTATTCCCGTGAGAAGAACGGATATTGTAGCTAAATTATCGCAAAAAAAAATAAAGAAAACCGGAACCGATTTCTAAAAATTCATTAGCAGATTATCACAAATCTACTTTGTGAAACGTAACTGGGTGTATAATTTACTACCATTAAATGACAAAATTTTATGTATGACCATCATCCACATTACTTACTTATTGTAAACTTTCATTTTTATTGCAAAACTTCAATTTTGCGCCTAAAATTCGAAAAGAATTAATGCGTTTTGTCACTCATTACATGTAATCACCATTTTCATATAGAATTATAGTAATTAAAGTTTTATAGTAAATAAATCAGCATTTTACTGATTGCTGGATTATTTCAATCGATCACCTAAATAATAATGAATACGCTTAATAAATACACTTACTCAGAAGATTTACTTTCGAGTCTAACAACTCACGATTATGTCTGACACGTTGACTTTTTTGCATCAGATAGATAATACTGTGGCTGACGAGAAAGACAGGCGGCGTTCTGATATTTTGGTCACACTCACACCCTTTTGTCCTCTATGAGCCGTGTGACCTAGGGGGTGTGGCCATCGTAGAGTAGCTATCTCAGACTAAGAGGGCTACACCTCCTATGTCACATGGCTCTTAGAGGGCAAAAGGGTGTGACCAAAACGTCAGCACCGTAGCCTGTCTTTCTCGTCAGCACCAGATAATTATGAATATCTACAGAAATGCATTGATTTCAACTAGACGAAAGCCAACATTTCTCCTGTTAACAGTTCTAATGGTACACAGCGTCCGAAAAGCCCCATGATAATACGACTTTTTACTTTCCGAATACGTACGATGTAAGTTACTTTCCGAACATATACCATGTAAGGAAAGTATTGTAATCATGAAAAAAATCGACTTCGAGATTTTGGTGTATTTACACGTTTTGAGGTCTTCTGTATTCATTTATGCTATTTTTACGAGATGTATGTGTGTGTGTGTGTGTGTGTGAGTGAATACGATAGCTCCTAAACGGGCATTCGATTGAGCTCAAATTGGGTATATATCTTTTAAACCACCGTCACAAGACCAGTATTGATTTTGGAGTGTCTTAGGACTTATAGTTTTTCTACAGGGCTATGATAAAGATTTCTTTTACATTATGGCGTATGGGGAGATATTCTTGAAAGTGTGCTAGCGTTTAAACGGCGCATTCGATTGAGCTTCAATTTGGTATATATGTTTGAATTATCCATCGATTAAAATTTATTTAAATGCTTGGTAATGATCATATCGAAGTGTTAATAGTGTTCGGAAAGTCGTGTGGAGTCACTCCAGATTTTTAAATTTGATATTTGCTTTACAAAATCAGTAGAAATAAGTCAGAATGCTTACAAGTCTTGAAGTGTCTTCAGTTTTTATTTCGATTAAAATGTTCTATATTTACATGTAAATGTACAGTAAACATCGTTAATAAGTCACCTGGATGAGACGTCACCCCGTAAATTACATAATCTTACATAAATCCCTGCCTTTTTAATACGCCTTCTCACATACTGTACTCCGCTTATTGCATCGCTATTTTATCAACCACCTCGCTTAAGACGTGTAATTTACAAACTAGATCCCATTTCTTTGTCAAGGTTATCTATCAAGGAACTTGTCGAGCACGACTCTCTGCGTTTTTCCTTACAAAGAGTGACGCCTTATCAACATTTTTCAGGAATTCATCCAAGACTGTTTCGTTTTGATGCCAGTAAATATGGCAGATTGTTCAGTTTAGTTAAAAGTACAACCTATCGCCCTTAATTTCCTTAATTTGTCATCCATTTTATTAATTTAAATTCTTATTTTACTAATTTATGTAAATTATAATGTAAGTTAATTATAGGCACACGTATTATCTAAACATTTAGAATTTCCCTTTACATTTAATACAAACTCCTCTTAAGAAGTCACTCCGCTTAGTAAGTCATTTTCATGTGGCCTCCGAGAGTGACGACTAACAAGGTTTGAATGTAGAACGTAAATACATTATAAGTATTTACAGGTGTCTCAAAAATGAGAAGAGAAATTTACTGTTTGCAGTTTTTTGTTTAGTTGAAAAGTTACTCTCACCAAGTTTCAAAATTAATTCCAGAGGTTAGCAATACAGCGCATGGTTTAGTGAGGAAAAGGCGAAAGTAATGAAAATAATAAAATAACTTTTTGAAGTTAATAAACGGTATTTCTAAGTAAGGAATATATATATACTCAATAGCGTGCCACGGTCATTGAGTTAGTTGTTCATCGTTAGATCAGTCATTTATATGTTACAGACACAATAAAAAATCCACAATATCTGTCTGATAATCCTTGGATGAAGAGCGAAAGCTGTGTTTTCATCTGTGTTTTACAAATCTTATCCAAGCTGACCAGTGGGATAGTGGATAAGACACTGAACATTGTGAGGTGGCTGATGTGAACATCGAGCCTTCTGTCGTGTCAGTCGGCTGTTGTTCTAAGGGTTTGATGATTTGGACGGTTTTCTGCAGATAAAACGTGAAAAAAAATCCCTTGTCCAAGTCATCTCTGGCTTAGACAGATAGTTCTCTCGTAGTTTTGCCTGAAAACAACAACAACAAAAAAAAACATATACCAATATATATGTTGGTGCAGCATATGTAAAATCCCTAAGTTCACAGGAAGGCGAAGTACAACCAGAAAATAAAAGTAGGAATTTGAAAGAGGAAAAAAAAACTGTGCAGGCACATATTGAAAGGAAGATAAGCATCTTAAAAGTTCCTGGTACCTGACTGTCTCATTGAATTGTCAGGAAGAATCTGACAGCCGTCCTTAAGGTATCCGTAAAAGGTTCTTTCAGTGAATGCTGATGGTATGTTACACCATACAACTGGCTTGGTAATAGACAAGTTCAGTAGTATTTTTAATTATGAAAATTTTTCTTAACTTTTGCTTCCTTTAAAATATTCTTTGAAAAAGTCTAGTATCCTCATTACATTAACTAACAGTATTTTATAAGAAGAAAATAAAAAAAATAAGAATCTTTTAATTAGCACTACAGTACTATTAAAATCGAGCAGCTCTTAAGCGTCGATACAATTTGTCACGCCGAAGCGTTTTTCAAATAAGTTTGCCAGGTAATGCGGAGGTGGGAGGAGAATAAAACGTTGAAAATCGCTCAATGTTTGCGATTCTTAATAATTGATCGCGAAGATTGTTGCCAAAATGAAAGTCTTCAAAACCGAACCAAGCTGATTGCTATCGTCCAAATTTGGCAAGAAACTGGCAAACGCGACAGTTTATTATTACGATGCAGGGGCGTATCGTGGCGTAACGCACATGAATTATGATACACTTTCCACCTTTTCATGGTGAAAGCAGCCCAAATATTATCCAAATTAGTTAATAAATGCCAAAAAGGTAAGGACTAAATGTTAAAATTGTTTGTATATTTCGAATTAGCCATTTCCATAATTAAATTTGCCGTTTTTAATGCAAAATGCCATCTAGTGGACATTTTATGAAAGAATTTTTTTTTCTAAATTGTTTGAGTGCATATCATGTACAGCAAATTTACCAATTTTGGCTACAATCCGTTCTCCCGTTTTAGCTATAGAGTACTGTTCGTAGGGGAAGTTTAATTATAACTACGCTGTACATTTCAATTCTGAAGAAGTGTTTGTGGAACAAAAAATAGAAACACGGCGCACTCATGAATATTAATATTCCAAACAGTATTTAAAATGGTGAAGTATAGTTGGAATATGCTTGGCGAAGATTGTAAAACAGTTTAAGTAAGCGATTTTAAGATAGATTTCGATTCCAAACATGTGTTTTATGGAACAAGAAAGAAAAATACGGCGCGCACATGAATAATGATACATTTTTCAACTTAATAGAATAAGAAAGTAAAATAGGGACGACGCATGGACTACGTTCCATTTTTAATTTATAGTCCTTTAGTGCGTATTTAAAATATGAGAGTATTACAGATTTTTATTCTTACTAAATTATTTTCAAGAACGATAATTAACAGATAATAAAAGAATTTATTAAAGGCTACGTTTTCCGCAAACCAATACTAGAGAAAAGTACCGCCCTCATAATGAAAATGCAACTCCCGCAATGAAATAGTTTGTCAGTGTCATAAAAAAAAGCATTTTAAATTAAATAAAATGAGAGGGATTTATTTACCATGAAAGAAATAGGAATTGTAAAAAAAAGCTACCATATGTGTTTAATGCAGAAGCGGTGCTACATTTAAGGAAGGTGGATATGTAACTCCAATATCGATTATTTTTTACCACTTACATTGTGGTAAATTTTGAAAAACGCATTTTGAAAAAGAGCATGCATTTTTCATTTCCTTACCAAACGAAAAGATTTAAAATATTTAACCTCGATTCTGCGATTTTTGCATAGGCATTAGGCATGGCTTGGCCTATGTTTTTTCCCTTTTTGCTTTTTAGGTGGACGGTGTTGCACAAGCCGAGTTCAAGAGAAGAAAAGGGAAGTTCCTTTTGATTGGTCTGGTTTGTGTTGATTAAGGCAACGCTACACTTGGGCGATCTGCCTAGGATGGGGAGGGCCTTGGTCGGAGGACTTTCTAGTAGGTTCTAACGCTTATTCACGTTACATCTGGAGAAAACCGACCGAACCTCCAGACTGTTAGATCGACAGCCACGTGGTGAGACCAGAACCCGGGACCATCACACTTCAGCCATCTACCATTTTGAGTGACTTATCTACTCGGCCATGGTGAGGCATAAAGTTCCTTTTGAATTTTAGAACAAATGTTGAAGATGAAAAAATTTTGAAACATAGTTGTAGAGAGCACAAGATCCCTTATCCTCCTTCCTAACGCCATACTCAGTAAGGAGGCGGCTCAGATTTTGATTCGCTAAAAGCAAGATTTACTTATTTCTTTTTTTTTCTTTTTTTTTTTAAACTAGTAAAAAAAATCTTTAAAAAAACAGAAAAAAAATATATATAGGCATCATTAAAACGCACCATGTGTTTTACACAAGAAAAATTCTACGTATTAGTGCCATCCTTGGTAAATAAATTTAATTATAATCTACCCTATCTATTTTTACTGGAACAGATCTCAGACGGACATTATACGGACAGAAATAAAATAACCCGAGATATTAGAAATCCCATGCGAGGCATGGGCTTTTGCAAATTTGCGGGAACTTTCGCCCCTGTCAGAGAACGGGCAAATGCGTTAAGGGATTAATAGACTTTTGTGTATTTTTATTGGTTGTGAAGGGTGGTTTGAAACTCCTTCAACATTTTTTACGAGTTGGCGCCAGCAGCAATGATAAAATATATCTTTGTACTACAATAGAAAAAACATATCAGGAAAAAAAAGAATAAAAAAAAGCGGCAGCCAGAATGATTTCAATAATAAACAAGGGAGAGTGGAACATTTTTAACAAAAATATTTCTTACAAATTATTTTCTACTTGTACAAGTTTGAAACTTCCAAAATAACATCTTGAAGTATTTTAACACATTTAAAAAATATGAATGTGAAAGTAATTATTAAAATCTTAGTTATATAGCCAAATTAAAATGCTTTTAAAAAATGCCACATCCCTCTATTACGTGACGGAGCAGTTTGTAAAACGAAATTTATAGCAATTAACTATCAATATGGGGTATGTTTTTAAAATATGGAATTTATCCAGAGTTCTCATAAAAGTTCGGGAGAGGGGGGAAATGACAATATTAGTTTATGTTCCCAAGGTTTATTGCATATTATTTTATTTTCCTCTAATGACTAGCACTAGCCGTTTATAGGCATTGGTCACTACCAAAGCCGGAGTTGCTGGTATCTTTATTTTGAAGGCACCCAACTGGTAGACAAGCGTTGCTTCCTATAAAAAGAGGGGCGCAATTACACCTAAGCCGTGCCGGGATTTGAACTCGGAATCGTGATTTAGTAGAATGGCTCCTTAATTAGTACACAATCTGGGCGGGTCATTGTATATTACAATATGCATATATCTAACATATTGTCCAAATCAAATTAAAAATGCCTATGCACGATTAATTCTACCAACTGTCTTTGGTGGATCTAGTTTTGCGGTAATATCTACTTTATCAACAATGATGAAGCAGGTTTTTTGTGGGAAGATAAAATTACATTTTTTCTTCTGATTATAACCCTCCGGTCTAACTCTCTCTTTAAACAATAAAACAATAAAGTAAATCATTCCTAAAAATGTGCTGCTGCTAGGCTTCCCGAAACTGCTAATTTATAAAAATTATGTTTCTAGGTCTACAAAACATTAAAAAGAGTTTCGTTAGTTACAGCAAATGAGACTGAAAACTTGCATCGAAAGCATTTAATTTAATATTTTAACTGGCATGCACTTGCCGTTTATAGGCATTGGTCTTTACCAAGGCCGGAGTTACTGGTCTCTTTATTATCTCTTTATTAGGCTTAATGTAGGAGGTGTTGCTGAGATCCCATTAGCACATACAGTCTCATAGCAGTCCAGCCGAGAGAAGAGTTCACCCTCCCAAGCACTGGCCAAGAAGGTTAATTGACGCGGTTCCTTTAGACGGTAGAAATTTTAAATGAAGTGTAGCGAAAACTTCTAATTCCAATTTTTTTTTAAATCACTCCCCCATCTTGTGTAGTGATAGTTTTTATATTCATCTTGAATTTAACACCCACCTTGAATTTTACACCATCATCTTGAGTTCACTCTCCCAAGCACTGGCCAAAAAGGTACTGCTTCATTTTCCGGAGTTCTTATGAAAACGGAGTTTAGTGAAAAAAAAAAAAAAATCAACTAGCATATTACTATTTGTAAGCATTTTACCTTAAAATCCAACATTTCTTCAGTGCCTGTTTCAAAACCAGGTCGTATCCGCCGACCTAACCGTTAGGAGTTTTCTGCGGATTTTTCCAAAACTTAGCGTAAATACGGATTAGAATACCTTAGAAAAACCCACACGGAGGGAACACCCCCCCCCCTTTGTGCTGTCCTTGTGACTTGGATTTATAAGTAGGCTTCGGGCCAAGTCCACAAATCCGAAACACATGTTACGCAAGCAAAATTTCTTGAGTAAACATAAACAATTGTAATCAATAAGCATTAGTAAAAATACTGACTTTCTCTTCTAATAACTCATAATTAGCACTGACGCTAGAGCCCTTTCTTTTTCGCCTTTGATAATTACCAACTCCTGTGCACCTGCTGCTGAAAATGCATTTATCTCAATAAAACGAAAAGAAGGCAATTTCGTCTGTTAATGGTTTCGGAAACATATTGTGCCGGAAAGCGACACGCTGGTATTTGACTTTTGCGATATTGGATTTTCAATATACTTTTGCAGTCATAAAAAGGAGATCTAAATGTAAGGCGCTGCGCTTGGTTGTCTTGGAACGTCATTAAGAGTCATGTAAAACGCAGTACAGAATCCAAAGTGTTATTTATCACAGAAGTGATTTAGTGAAATATTTGCCAAAGAAGTGATTTACATGTATCTATTCTTTCTGTCGTAAGGCAACACTTTGTGGATATAGAATGCTTAACTGAAACTTTGGCATCATCACTAGATCTTCTTTAATGGCTTCATCACAATTTTAGTTTCATCAAGTAAAACTATTTTAAATTTGAGACGAATGCTACAAATATTAGAAAATAGCTTAAGTATAAAAAATTAAGATTCTTTCTGATACAAAATAATGCTTTATGATCTATTTGGTTAAAAATTGACGTTTGTCGTAAAATTAATTTTCCTTAAATCAATCAAATATTTTTGCTTGAAAAAATTCACCACAAATTTAAAATAGTATTATTTGATTATAATAAAAAAAAACACCTTACATACTCCCCACGTATATTCCATCGAGCTGTCTAAATTTTAAAGTCATAAATTTTATTTTCTATAATTTTGCACTTATTGAATTTCAAAAATGTCACCCAAGGGGACTCTTTACAGAAATATATATATATATATATACAAGTTATTGTACATTCGTGGACTGGTTTGCGCAGCTAGCTCTCTTGGGTAAATTATTTACCTATTACAGTTTATTAAAATTTCTTCTGTTAGCACAAGCATTTGTAAAGTAATTAAAAAACTTTGTAAAAACACACATAAGAAGTAAAAGGAAAGAGGATACGCGTTTCGTTCAAAAATTTTTTTTGACCTTCGTCAGTCCAAGCCCTTCCACGTAAAGAACACAGGGAACTGAAAAGCTTCAGTTCCCTGTGTTCTTTACGTCGAAGGGCTTGGACTGAAGAAGTTCAAAACAATTTTTGAACGAAACGCGTATCCTCTTTCCTTTTACTTCTTATGTGTGTTTTTACAAAGTTTTTTAATTACTTTATCGTTTAACACCAGTATTTTGAGTGTTTTTTCACAAGCATTTGTAATTAATACAAATTAGTGAAAATACTAGCTTCTTTGCCTAATAATTCACAATTAGCTTTGTCACCGTCGCCCTTTCTTCGTCTATGATAATTATTGACTTCCGAGCACCTACTGAAAGCGCTTTTATCTCAGAAAGGCGAAAGGCGGCGACATCGTCTGTTAAGGGATTTCAAAAACGTTTAATGTCGGAAAGCAGCCCGCTGATGTTTGAGATTTGCGATATTGTATTTTCAGTACTTTTGCAGTCGGAAGAGGGAGAGCTTTATGTAAGGCACTGCATTTGTTGTCTTGGAATGCCATTAGAAGTTACGCGAAAAGCAGAGCAGAATTAAAACAGTGTGAATTATAAGAGACAATGCTTTGGTGGAACACTTGTTTAAAGTAAGATATTACCAAAACAATCCCTGTTTGTGAAAATTTTCGGGGCGGGAGGGGGAGGGGGAATATTTGCTTCTTTAGGGTTCAGACACTGTTTTACTTTTGTTTCTACGATAACTAGAAGCTAAGTTATACAAGAAAAAATGAACGCGAAAGATAGTATTTTGTACAATATTAAAATTTTTAAACTAATCTGGTGAAGGACTGTGTCTTTCATAAATTTTCTTTACGATAAATATCATATCTCATAACGTGTTTACGATATTAACTTGAAATTTTGTCAGGATATTTTTATCTTTAGTAGCTGCGATATGAAGCAGAATGTAATATTTCTGTGTTTATTCGTTGATTTTATTTGCTAATTTGAAAAATACTTTTTTCTTTAGATACCGGGTTCATATAACAATTAAAATATACTCATAACCATTAGAACTTTCAGAAATTTTCTAGTTCTTAATACTGTATATATGTGTGTGTAAGGTACGCTGTATATGCACATAAATATATTACTAGTTATGCATTTTGTAACTTTTATCATAACTGTCAATTTTTACGGAGAATAAACAACCACTTTTTCTGAACAATAGTTTTTGAGTTGAATTGTAGCAAAGCTTCATAATGTAAGAGTAAACAGCTATACACTCCTATTTTTACGACGATTCATTTACTCTTTTAATCATTTTTTTGTTCTTTTTATTAAAGTGATCTTTTTCAATGAGTTCTGACGTCCAAGCTCTCTGATTGGTTGAGATCTCCTCTCCCTTCATATCTTGCTAAGTCCAACTGGACCAGCTACTTTTTAACTAGATTCCAGCACGTAGTGTATTTCATTGTGTTTTTTCAATCTCACAGTTTTTTTCAAATATTTTAATGAAAAAAATTTAAAAACAAAACATTTTCTTAGAAAATCACAAAAAAAATTCAGATATTTCTTATTTTTCCACAATTGTGTCAATGCTTTTTTCAGAGTATATTATGTAATGCTTAAGTATCCATTATTTTATTGTTTATTGAAAATTAGGGATTATCACTTAGACATCTTACCCCGCCCCCTCTAGTGTATTATTTCATTGTATTTTCCACTGCTCAGTTATTAAATGCATTTACCAAATTAATATAATTTTTATATGAGCGGAGTTGAGGGCCTAGATCCCAGGAACTCTGGGAACCAGTATCCGAAAGGCAGAACGTAACGGTTACACAAAATTCTTTACCATTTTCTCTAGCTGTGTATTTCTATGTACCTCTTCGCCTAAACATCACGCTAAGAATTGATCAACAACTTGTCTAGACTATATTGGAGGTAAACCACTCCTTGGTCAGACACTCCTATAAAACTTATATTCAGTCAATCAGTCAGAAAGCAATGATTATAATCAGGAAGTTTTTGAAAAGAGAAAAAAGTTGACGAATTTTTTCTTTTTCCAAAGAGTGGTTAAATGTATTCCGTGTAGGCAGCTGTCCTATTAACAAAATGTTTATTACAATTGTTTACAGAAGGTGTGGCGTAAAAGCAATTTTCTACTAAATTTCTCTGAAATTTGTGAGTATTTTAAAGTTTACAATGAGTTCCATTAAAACTGCGTTTAAATTTTAAGTATTGTACTCCATACTCATTAAAAATATGAATTTTTCATTAAAATCTAAATTTTTTTAAAAAGTCTCCCCGAAGATAGGCTCATACCTTAAGAGTTGATTGAAATATGACCTTTCTTTTGTTTCCTAAACTGGTGTGTTCTAGGGTAGTGACGAATTTGTGTGATAAGACAAAACAGAATAAACATTTTGCATGATGGAATTGTTTTTAAATGATCATGAAAAGCGTCCGTCAGAAAATATCGTTTAACGTTAGTTGTAGCCTTCTCGTTCCTTCACTCGAGAAATTGGATTCCCAGTATTAACGGTGCATTTCGAAAAAAATCAGGTGATTTTGGTACATAAATAGAAATAAAGTAATGATGTCAAACACTTCAAAAATTTTTCAGTCTCTTTACAAACTGCAATGTTTATGAAATAAGCGATAAACCTCTGCCAGTCAGGAAACTTTTAGAAAAATTTCTTTAAAATCGAAAACTTCGCAGATTGATTCCATGTTTGAGATTTCCCCCCCCCCATAAATGGCCCTGTATTTTACTTCTTTTGGTTTAGTTCAGAATGCAGTTCGCCTTAAGAAGAATCCTACTGAGCTGTTTCCAGTCCTTGGCGTAATTAGTTTATTTTAATGTTTCGAGTGCAAAGGGGTGTGCTCTAAATGCCAGCACCCTAGCCTGCATATCTCACGGTCAGAATACCAGTCAGGCATCGTTATGAAACTAACTGAATGAATTTGCTAAGTGAACTGATAGGGATTTCTTATACGAGAGTCAAAAAAACGAAGTCATAAAAATTGCGTAAGATTGATTCCCGTGGTTACTCGCGTAATTTTCACCAATATTTCATGGTGAAAGTCTGGGTGCGACTATTATGCGGGGAAATCTGCTTCATAGCATTGTACACTCTAACGCTAAAACATAACCGGCATTATAATAAAGTTACTAAGCACATGTTTCCAAATTATGTGCCACATATTAAATATAATCTTCTCGTCAGTTGCACAAAAAAGAGGCATTTTTCTTTTTGTAGTAATATTTTTAAAGGCATAAAGAAGGTCAAGTACATAACTGCGACTTTTTGCTAGGGAAATATTTTGACGACTTTTTGTGCTTCAAAACAGGGGCGACTATTACGCGAGTAAACACGGTAACTCTGCAACAAAATTTATGTCATATCAAAGTAAATATGCAATCTCTCCGATTCAGTCCTGACACCTGATTCAGTTTTAATTCTGGCTATGAATCTATTCACTTATACTCTCAAGAATAGAATAAATTATGCGAAATTAAGTACTGTCTAAC